>VOPJ01000745.1:0-16561 GCA_014673585.1 Semibalanus balanoides
CAAAAGGCTTTGGAACTGCGCTCGTTAGGCATTGTCAGCAAATAATTCATTCCTTCGGTTTGCCGCTTTTCATAGCAAGGGTTCAAACTTTAATTAACGTGTGGCGAGCTTTCGCGGCGCTTTGTTCCCCTCAACCACGGAGCACGTCATCGCGTGGAGCACGCGAGCCTTTTGATAACCCCGCGGTCGACACGGGCCCCTAATCCGGCCAGGGAGAACAAGGGTGGGGTACTACCGGGGGTAGAAAGTGGGATCGGTCCTAAGCATCGTCAGGACTGAAAGAAGAAAGCTGCCTGCGAGCATGCCTGACAGACAGCCTGACCCGAGCTACATGTTAGCTCCTGAGGACGTGAATCCGGTGACTGAATAGTGAATAGCCAACTAAACGGCGTTCATCACGATCTGGGCGAAGCCCATCTCGGCCTTAACGATTTCTGTCACGGACGTAAGCGGCGTCCAGCGCGTTTTCAGCTGTGTCGATCATCAGTGTCATGGATATGCTTTGTTGTTGTAATGATAACGTAAACGCTAGTAATGACTAATGACAGCTGAATCTGTCGAGTGGCAACAGTATCCGATTATTGATGTTTTAACTCGCAAGCGCTGATTGCGCTGATAAATCAATATCTCCGCGGACCATGTTAGTGTGGACATTCTGTCATGTGTGTTGTGCCTTCTGCAAACCATCAAAAAGCCAGCAACGCGCAAGCTTATTCTAAGCCCATCCAGCTTCGGCGTGGATTTAGTCTAACGTCAAATACAAGCTCTTCGCCGTCTTTAAAAAACACACTGTCATGTGGATTTCTATGCCCGTAAATTATCACGTTGCCAGTGGAAATGCATACACTGAAAAAACATGGAGAAGCCTTTGTAGTCTCAGAGATCGAAAAGTGTTCTCATTTTCCCATTTAAGTCAGACAACCGATTTTAAGAACCATTGCTAGTTTAGGATGAGAATATTTAGGCAGACACGCAAATATTCTCAATTGAGACTAGTAGCTATTCTCACCTGTTCCATGGCTTTTATCAGCCGAAACTAGTAGCTCGTCTCACCCGAAATGAAGTAAGAAAACAAGGCACTGGAGAGCTTTGAATGCGATCTCACGTTAGAAACTCCCGAAAATCGAAATTACAAAAAAGTTAGTGATGAGAACAGTGGTTGGGCTCATATGAGACATATTTCGACTTCAACCCGGATTCGAAAACAATTAAAGTTTCACATGAGACGGGTTACGAACTGTTCTCAATTCGTTTTTCAGTGTATGTCACCGCTGGTCACAATGTCCCACGTCATCATAAACCCACCCGATAGCCACATCCGCACTCGGCAGTGGCCCAAATCGCCAGAGGCGTGCACCTAGGGCAGGCAGTGTGTGACACGCCCTCGTGTGACTGAGACCGATCCCGTGTGACCAAGTTTGGCTGGCTACACATGCCTGTGGAGGGCGGCTGTGTAGCGCTGTGTAGCGCGGTCACCACGAGCTGCGCAGCGACCGACCGAGCCACGCAACAGCTGCGACAGAGGAACGCCGTGTGACGACAGTGAGGGGAGCTCGTCACTGCCGAACCGTGATGATGGAACGAGGGACGGGGACGGGGACGGGGACGGGGACGGGGACGGGGACGGGGACGAGGGGGACGAGGGGGACGAGGGGGACGAGGGGGACGAGGGGGACGAGGGGGATGGGGGGACGGGGACGGGGAAAGTGACAGGGAAGGGGAGACGGAATTGACATTTAACGGAATCACTTGAAGCTGGTGATGACATGGTATAATTGATTATTGAAACTGAACGAACAATGCATTACAAGTATGCAAAACAGAAAGAGGAAAAGACAGACATCATTAATATAGCAAAAATATGAAAGCAGTGCTTTCCCATGCTTACAAAGCATTGGCAAGGAGACCTTAAAGCAGGAGGAATAAATGATATGTGTTAGTGATGATAAAGTCATACGAGTAGTGCTGGAACAGGATATATTGCGTGCGACGCATGACTAAGAGGCGTACAAAGATGGCATATAATAGGAAGAAATTATAGACAAATCTGGTAAGATCAGGACAAAGGTGATTTGGAATGACAGGAGGTTCCATCCGGAGAAACGTTGATCAGATAATAAGAGTCAAGGACAGGGGGAGTGGCGTCTTTGTTGTCGGTCGGGGCTGCGCCCGGAGAAAGTGAGAGAGAGGGTGAGAGTCGGGCATCAGAGAGCAGAGAGGGTGAGAGTCGGGCATCAGAGAGAGGGTGAGAGTCGGGCATCAGAGAGCAGAGAGCGGAATAGGTTGACGGTCTTCCGGTTTGCCGATGTTGTAACAAGCCGTCCCGAAGCAGGCGACTGCCGTTCCGAGGAGGGCGGTTCTGTGCAGGGAATTTTCCGGGAAAATCCCTTTATCCGTCGCTCAGCTCTGCCTCTCAGTACACGCGCCGGACCGGAGACCGGAGATTAGCGAGCTGAGATGGGCGATATTATGACGTGCACACCACTCTCAACCAGTGTGGTAATACCGAGAAAGCTGGCCACGAGAGATTGCGCGGAGCCCGTCACGTGATGTTTTCGTGAGCGAGATGAAGACACGGCCGAGGGAGGCTGACCTACTGTCTGTCTCCACTGTCACCGCCTTCTCGGTGCTCCCCCCTAAAACGGTCGGTCACCGCTCGTGCTGCCCTCACGATCACACTTGGCTCTCGGCCGACAGCTCGTGACGGCAACCCTCGCGGACGGCGGTCCGCGTCTCACCACGACGTTGTCACCGCTGACGGCACGTCTCTCACGCCTGCGCCGTGCCCGTCTCACACCATGACACGACGGTCTCACACCACGACACGACGGTCTCACGCCGGTTAAGGTCGACGGAGCCGCCTGCTGCTGCGTCACGCCACGGCTGACTCGGTCCCCGACACCGGGCCGTGGCCTGAAGTGGTCTGCACAGTGCGGCACTTGACCCCGCCTTCAGCTGACCCCGGCTATCTCTAGCGGTGACCTCTGACCGGGGTCAGCTGAGGTCAGCTGAGGTCAGTACCAGTCGTGACGGACCGTTCTGCTGCCCTCAGTCGGCCAACATATTGTCTAGGATCGTCAGAGCCGGTTTTGACGCCGAACCCTCACCGACCACCACCGCGGACCAACAGTTAAACAAGCACAACATGTACCGTACAGTCACCTTCCCGGCGGCGCCACCACAGCCGTGATGACGTCAGAACTGACCCCGACTCACTCAACGGCGCTGGAGGCGATCCTGACGAGCGAGAGATGATCACTGACGCGACCGGCGCTGCCTCGAAAACAAAGCCGGCGCAGTCTCAGGCGGTCCTCACTGCGCGACGCCACGCGGCAGACTGGCGCGTCGCGTCACGGCGCGCTGCGGCGAACCTCGCCGCTTTCTGCGCCACTGCTCCGGCCGCGGCGGCCTGGCGCTCTCTCACGGCGTACCGGTCCGCCCACGGCGCTGCAGTGAGCTCTGCGTCCACCCGACACCGTCACTGCCACCAAAACGGACCGATAGCCAGACATTCTGCACTGCACTGCACTGCACTGAGGAGGCCCAGGCGTAGGCGGCCACCGAAGCCACCACAGACACGGAGCGACACACCGACAAACAAACAGCGCTATAATAAGCTGTGGCCACCGCCGCTGCAACTGATATGGACTGACACCCAGATAGATTGTACAGCACTCAGCTGCAAACCAAAATGGAGTCCAATATCACTGACACTGGCACTGGCACTGACACTGAGACAGACAGACAGACAGACAGACAGACAGACAGACAGACAGACAGACAGACAGACAGACAGACAGACAGACAGACAGTGAAAGACAGACAGACAGAACAGACCCAGACAGACAGACCACACAGACAGACAGACAGACGACAGACAGACAGACAGACAGACAGACAGACAGACAGACAGACAGACAGACAACAGACAGGACAACAGACAGGACAGACAGACCGACAGACAGACAGACAGAAGACAGCACAGACAGACAGACAGACAACAGAACAGACAGACAGACAGACAGACCAGACAGACATGACAGACAGAACAGACAGACAGTCTGACAGACAGACAGACAGACAGACAGACAGACAGACAGACAGACAGACAGACAGACAGACAGACAGACAACAGACAGACAGACAGACAAGACAGACAGACAGCAGACAGACAGACAGACAGACAGACAGACAGACAGACAGCAACAGACAGACGACAGACAGACAGACAGACCAGACAGAACAGACAGACAGACAGACAGACAGACAACAGACAGACAGACAGACCGACAGACAGACAACCAGACAGACAGACAGACAGACAGAAGACAGACAGACGACAGAAGACAGACAACATTACAGACAGACAGAACAGACAGACTAGAACAGACAGACAGACAGACAGACAGACAGACAGACAGGACAGACAGACACGAGGACAGACAGCAGACAGACAAGAAACACAGCACAGACAGACAGGAAGCCAGACAGACAGACAGCACGACAGACAGACAGACAGACAGACAGACAGACAGACGACAGACCAGACAGACAGAGACAGGACAGACAGACAGACAGACAGACAGACACGACAGAACAGACAGACAGAACAGAACAGACAAGACAGACAGAGCAGACAGACAAGACAGACAGAAGACAGACAGGACAGCAGACAGCAGGCAGACAGACAGACAGACAGACTAGACAGACAACAGCAGACAGACCAGACAGACAGACAGACAGGACAACAGACAGACAGACAGACAGACAAGACAGACAGACAGACCAGACAGACAGACAGACAGACACTTCTCCAGGATCAAAGATCCATACGGATCGCCACAGCAGGATATATACATGGCGAAGGGCGATAATATATATATATATATATTATCTATAGAATATATATATATAATAATATACATATATATATACATTTAATATATTAATATTAGTACTCGGCTCCTGATAGCGTAACGTGAATTTCTATTAATTTAGTTGTTATAGAAACGTGTCTTGTACGAGTTGCTAAATCGCTGAGAAGTGACCAATAAATGTCACGAAACCCTTCCATTATTGCCGAGTTTATTAATATTATATATATATATATATATATAAATATAATATATATAATTACCATATATATATATATATACTACAATATAATATATATAATATAAATATATATAAATATATGGATTATCATAAATATGACAGCATACGAGCGTTATTATGTTCTAAGAAGGCCTTCTAAACGTCTGATTTAAGTTCTTGCCATCCACCCAGAGAAGTCATGTAAACCTGTGCCTATATTTGGCGTACATGCTAACGTATTCCTAACACTACTTACTCATCAGACTCCAATAGCACATATATACAAAAAACAACATTCGATCATTCGGGACGAGAAGTAAACAAAGTTCTTGTATGCATTTTCATTGACCTGTTACTTAACTTGATTTTTTTAAAGCACGTCTCCTACTAAAACACAAGCGCTCCTGGAACGAAGATCACATAACATATTCAATAATTATGTGTACATTCACTCGATATGCGTTCAATACATTCACCTCGATATGCTGTCATAACTGATACAGATAAAGAAAACCTGCTTCTAAGTCACAAATAATATATATATATATATATAATACTACGATATATATATATAGATATTTATCATATATCATTGTAACATTTAAAATTATATATATATATATATCCGTCTGACCTCGGTCACGTGACTTATGGGTCCATTCCTGGGTCCAAAGTCACACTGGTATCGTGATTGACGCTCCACCAGTAGTGCAGCGGTTAGCAGTGGACAGACAACACCTCAGCCGGTGTGGTAGCCGTCACATTCGGCCAGTTCACACGGCCGCATGGGTACGGACTTGGGGTGCTGGTGTACGCAGTTCGTGGTACCCTGCTCTGGAGGGAGAATGAAGGGAGACCAATGACTCTGTGATAATGACCACCGTAGTTATTTAATAATGAGCTGCTGATTGTTGCGCGGCGTGGTTATAGTCGGTCGAGGACCGAGTTGCGAGGAGCGGTACTTCTGCAACTGATGTTCGCACCGGTGAGAGCGCAATGAAACGCTATCGTCTTCATAACGAGAAAGCACAATGGCCAGTGCTGTGCTAAAGCAGCCTAGATTACAGATCAACTATAACCTAAAGCCTAAAAGCAACTACATGAAGTTTACCAGGCTTATATGCAGTGTCTGGAAGCTGATGTCCAGAATATCCTTCTATAAAAACACTAGTGACGTCAAATGTGGTCATGAACATCACCGTCACTTCCTTCCCTTGTTTGTTTATCGTTTGCGTCCATGTATCTATACAGGGCATGTCGGCACACTGTCTTGTAGACAGCAAACCAAAACACGTAAAAATGTCACTACTCACTAGTACTGCATAATGGTGAGGCGGTGGAGAACGGAAATGTCACAGTGGTGCCTGCATACGAAAGTAAGGAGGTTTGGTGGACGCTTAGGAAGCAAGCTGGCGTCCGACTCGTCACAGAGAGAGCAGCACGATTCTATCGAGCTGATCAATCATCCCGGATATGGAGTGGCCACTGGTCGTGCCTGATAGTTCGGCAACTACGCTCCTTAATCCCTCGCACCGACGGGGGTCTGAGCCAACTTAGAACCGACGGGGGGCGGATAGCCGCCTCCCCCCGAGATCTAGAAAACTATGCGACGTAGCCAAAAGCCGGAAACGTTGTTAGGTTGGCTGTGATGAGTATTAAAAATGATACACAGGTTATTTTTTACCAGTTCAATATTTACTTTACTAGAGGTCAAAACAGGTCAAATCTGTCCATATTTCGAGTAAGTTAAACATTGCTTCACATAATCAGGTCTAGCTTGGTAACTAAGATAGCCAGGAACATAGGATGAAAAGCACTGGAAAGTCCTTGAAACGTTTTTTTCTGCAACATGCCCTAATATTTGAGATATGGTCAGTAGTTGAGGCTCCAGACTCCAGAGGTCAGCAAATGTTAAAATGCTCAATTTCTCATGATTTATTTTTCTAATAACTTTGTATTTATATAAGATAGAGCAGCGCTTTTGTTAAAATCGTGTTTATCTCGTCATGGTACATCGAATGATATATCGGATGACCTAGATCAAATTAGAAAACTTGACCTGATCTGACCTGAGGTCAAGTCAAAGTCAAGTCAAATTTAATACCTCTTGATGGAAATCAAAAATAAATCAGAGAAACAAAAATGGTGAAAACCCTATCCTTCTGCCCCATGTAGAAGACGAGTTATTGTACAAAAACAAAATATGCCCTGGGGCACAAGTGTGGGTAATGAATGCCCGAACAGCTGCAAGAAATTTGGCGGCGTTGCGCGCCGCCCTTTTCCCGCTACTCCTGAAAAAAATGCAGGGGGTAGATATCCACCCCCGTCGGTGCGCCGGTTATGTCACCATAATGAGTGTTGCATGACAATTGGATACAGTTTTGGTGCGAAATTGTAAGATAAAGGACATTTCATTGTACGGCTCCGATGCTGAGATTAAGATTCCGCAAGTAGTCACGCTTAACGGGAATATGTTTCAAAAAATGTATTAAAATGCTCTGCAGAGCGTTCAACATAAGTAAGCCCTCCAACCGTTATTACTGAGCGAGCGCGAAGCGTCCGTCAGGTTTCTCGTCAACTTACTATGACAAATGTGCATTTGATACGGCCCGGTCCGGCCCCAAACACGGCCGTACACACGCTTTTCGGAAGTCAATAACTTTGAAACTACTGCTCCGATCGAGATCGACTTTTCACCATTGGATGGGTATTTTTTTGTTTATGTTGTGCTCTGATAGAGGTGGTACCACAGCGCGTGACACGCACAAAAGTGGGGCAGGTCAAATCACGATTTTAGAGGAAAATAACGACTAGTTATAGCATCTCTGTATCAAACTGGACTGCACATTTGGTGAACGCTAAGAACCAATGCTGCCCAATATCTTGCAGCATGCCTAATTCAAACTTAAAGCTTGAACGCACGTGAACGAACACGTGGAAGAAATCAGGGTATCGGGTTTCATCCCTTTGACCCTATGATGTATCTCAGAAACTACTCGGCCGATTATGGCGCAATTTGGTGTGCTGCTCCCGACTGACATCCCAGCAATATTTCACATGATGAATCATACGTAGTTGCATCACACGTACTCATAAGCAAACCATTTTTATATCTTTGAAAGTACTTGACCTATTGAGCTGGAATTGTGCATGTAGGTTAGGGGAATGCCTGCTTTAGACGTGCCAAGGCACACTGGCGAATCCAGGGTGGACATCAGGGGCAAATGCACCCGCAGGAATCAGAGGGGCATTCAATACAATTATGCCCCCACGCGTTAAGTGCACTGAACGTGAAAAACAAACATCTCGGGAGAAAACTGTGAAAGTGAACATTTTTGCGGGAAGCGATAACTATTTATCGTAAGAATTGCCTTTACAGCAGTCAAAATCCAGCTATACAACAGTCAAAAACTGGAAAATTGCGCGCACTACCTAAAATTAAAGTTGTCACGCCGCTTCGCGGCGTCACATCGGTGGTCATCGTCAAAGGTCATCGTCTAATAATCGTCATCGTCTTCGGTTTTTCGTAACGCTGAATTGAATTAATAGCCTTTTTAACCTGCTATCCTCTGCAAGCCCCATCGCCTATATTTCCGGGTTTTATCAGGCAAACCCGTACAAATTTCGTATTCATGACGGCTCTATAAAATAACTTAAGTTCCTACACAAGATGGAAATCCGCATTACAAATGCTGCAAAGGCTTGAATACACACAAATAAAATTGGGGACACATTTGTTCGTCATTTCAGCCGACCTCCTCATTACAAAATTGCTGTCGAGTGTCGACAACCCTGCAAGTTCAAAGTTGGTATGAGATCAGCGTTGTTATTACTTATATAGCATATACACGTGTATATGCTACGGAATATAACGTTTTCGTGTGTGTTTTTTTCCTCCAAAAAACTTGATTTTGCTTAGCTCGAACACGAAAAGAGGGTGACAGGCCCCCAAAACACGGATACAAAATGGGTTACCTTTAGGCCACAAAAAGATGTCCCCCTCCCCATGGAGAGAGGTTGGATCCGCCAGTGCCGAGGCATACACCAGTATGCACGTGGGCACGTGCACCATCGTATGTAATAGCTCGAAAACTACTGGACCGTATAGAGGTGAAAATTTGCATTCCATGCTAAGGAAGACCTATTATGAGGTTTGTGCTTGGCGGAACTTCTGAGTCACTACGCGCGTGTGCAGTGTGCACTGCGTAAATGCGAAGGGAACAACTATTTTCTATGTCGGAAACTACCTGCCTGATTCAGCTGAACGTTCTTATGCATATTAGGGTATAACCACGGTCAAACTGTTTGAACGTTTTCATCATCATTGGAACGCAATCTATGCGCATCATGGGTTTCAACAAATACATACAAATTTGTTCTCGTACCGTTTCATATTTCACCCCGTTTTTGCTTTACCCGAGTGCGCCCGCTTGGTCATCGCCCAAAAGGCGTTTTACTCGATGGTAGAATTGTTCTACACATACTTAGAAACACACATACCCTAACTCCCCGTACAAACATGCAATACATAAGGTAATCAGATGGTAATTTTCTTATCTGGTGCTGGTGAGTGCACCTTTCACGGCTGACTGCCAGTGTCATGGATCCCGTTGCCGTAGCTGTTTGTCATGGATCGGCTGCACCCATGGGTGCTCACTTAATTTTTATGATTGTCTGGGTTGGGTGTGCATTTTTTTACTTTTCATGGGTACTGGATGGGCATGGATATGACAATTTTTTCAGTAATGCCGCTAAGCGTTATTTTTTTACTTGACAATCAAATGTTTAACCAGGTAAATACGTTAATAAATGATTAAGAAAACTTAAACAATGAGCTTTGGTAATTATATGAGAACAATAAATCATGGTAACTAGGTAATAGTAGAGAAAGATAAAAAATCATGTCCGATCCAAATTATGATCCAATATGATAATGTTTACCGAAAAGTGTTCGATGTGTCCAAATCCACAGCGACACACAGGTGCGTGATATTATTTCTCGTTAATAGTATGCAAGCAAATATGCCAGGATAATGGTTGCAAATTGTGTGAAAGTAAATATCTGCCTAGTCTGAATGGGCCGCACCGGGCATGGGCCTCAACATTTTGGATTGTAATGGGTCTGGTCTAGGTCTGGGCTTGGTGTTCATGGGCTTTGGCTGGGCTGGGCTTGGGGTTCGGGCACCCATGACAATCTATGCTGACTGCCCGAGTCAACCCAGCGTAATGGCGCTAAACGCTGCGTTATGTACCTGGCCTACCGATGTCTCTGCTGTATCGGAGTATCGGAGGCATCGGTGCTGTATCGGAGGCAGCCGTGGATGAAGCGGGGTTGGCCGTAGCGGTGTTGGCTGCGATGGCGACGGTGGGGTGGCTGCGATGGCGACGGTGGGGTGGCGGCGATGGCGACGGTGGGGTGGCGGCGATGGCTTCTCCCAGGCCTAATTACCGATAATAACATATCACTACCCTGAGTGAGCTGGCAGCGGCACCGGTCGGCAGTCAGGTCACCGCCCAGCCCACTGCACCTGTGGCCTAGCTGCACCAATGCTGGTCTCCATGTGTTGTGATGATCCTCTCTGTCTCGGTATTCCGACCCCCTCCAACCCGTCACGATTTCCAGCTCTGAGCTCACAGTTTGCATGCAAAGGTCCATGTTCGCGGAGCCATGCCCGTCAGTGTAAACGACCAGTCTTTGGCCACCCCTGGAATTCATCTATCCAGAGCCATGTGCGGACTGCTGGTTAATTCAATTAGTAATCACCACCAGGTCTGGAAGTCACTCCGCTCTACTGGCACTCCTTCCAGTAACACAGTCCAGGCTCCAATTACCATGCGAATGCACAAACAATCCTTCAGCATCATCCACTAATTTGTATGATTCCCGGTTTTTCCACCACATGTGCTGATCCGTGTTTAGAGGTTAGCGAGTTAGCCCGATGACGTCAGTACGTCGCCAGAGCACCATGCTGGCCTTCTGGCATCTTCGATGAGCGTCACAGTTCGGTAGCCGACTGGCATGCTCTCCGCCGGTGTTATTGACGTCGGAACACCGCACTGACCTCGCCTGCGACGCAGACCCAGCGACTCAGCGTCTGGCAGCCGCACTGACCTCGCCTGCGACGCAGACCAGCGAACTCAAGCGTCTGGTCAGCCGCGGGACCTCGCCTGCGACGCAGACCCAGCGACTCAGCGTCAGCCGCGGACCTCGCCTGCGACGCAGACCCACGACTCAGCGCTGGAACAGCCGCACTGACCTCGCCTGCGACGCAGACAGCGAGTCAGGCGTCTGGCGCCGCAGGGACCTCGCCTGCGACGCAGACCCACGACTCAGCGTTCTGGCAGCCGGGACCCTCTGCCTGCGACGCAGACCCAGCGACTCAGGCTGGCAGCCGCACTGACCTCGCCTGCGACGCAGACCCAGGCGACTCAGCGTCTGGCAGCCCACTGACCTCGCCTTGCGACGCAGACCCGCCCACGGACTCAGCGTCTGGGCAGCCGCGGGAACCTCGCCTGCGACGCAGACCCAGCGACTCAGCGCTGGCAGCCGCGGGACTCGCCGCGGAGCAGACCCAGCGACTCAGCGTCTGGGCAGCCGCGGACTCGCCTGCGACGCAGACCCAGCGACTCAGCGTTGGCAGCCGCGGGACCTCGCCTGCGACGCAGACCCAGCGACTCAGCGTCTGGCAGCCGCGGGCAGTGTGTGTGTGTGTGTGTGTGTGAGAGAGAGAGGGAGGAGAGAGCTGGCGCCTGGGGCAATGTTTGACCTTGCCGGTGCCTTCTCATCAGCGAATGACGGGTCTGAAGCAGTCAGCTGTCAGCTGGCTGGCTGGCGGCGGCGGCGGCGCCGGTGTTGGTGGTGGTGGTGATTAGAATCAGCCTTCATCTGCAGCCTTCCAGCCAGCGCTCTTCTTCGTTCCAGCGGCAAGCCCGTGTCCAGGTGGCGATCGATCGACAGACAGATCGAAAAGTACAGACTGGAGAGGGGTTCGAGTAAGATGCGACCTGAGGCTGGAGTAAGAACTGTATTCGAACACGTGTATGCGTGATGTTTATGAAGCAGACGTTATTAATGTAAAAGATCGGCCCAGTACGGTTAGGGTTGTGACATGGGGCCTATCGCATCATCAGGCTAGCGCAGCCAGCCCTAGGCTCATCAGCAGACCCGTGTAGTTGGCCCCCAAAGGCCTAGCCGCACAGGGGCAGAACAACAGGCGTATCCGCAGGCCAGTGCAGCCAGTCCCAATGCATATCCTCAGTCCAGTACCATGAGTCCCCAAGGACATAACAGCCGTTCAGTGCCAGCCGCCCCCAAGGCGTATCAGCAGTCCCCTGCAATTATCCCCCCAGGGCATAACAGCCGGCCAGCGCCATCATCCCCATTGCTTAACAGCAACCCCGTGCCGTGAGCCCCAAGGGCCAAATATCAAGCAAGTCCAGTGCCGTCAGCCTCGAAGGTCTGACCAGCAATTGTTCATCGCAGATAGTCCTCCAGGCCCCAGGGCACTAACTAACAATCACCGTCAGCTCCCGCAAGGGGCGCTATCATCAAGTCACGTAAAATCATCCCCCAATGTGTTATTATCAGTCCAGTACCGTCAGCCCCCAAGGCCTACCAATCATCAGTCCAGAGTCGTTAGCCCCCAAGGGCATATCATCAGTCCAGTACAGTCAGCCCCCAAGGGAATATCGTCAGTCCAATACAGTCAGCCCCCAAGGGCCTAGCATCAGTCCAGTACAATCAGCCCCCAAGGGCATAGCATTATTCCAGTACAGTCAGCCCCAAGATAATATCGTCAGTCCAGAACAGTCAGCCCCCAAGGGCCTAGCATCAGTCCAGTACAATCAGCCCCCAAGGGCATATCAGTCCAGTACGGTCAGCCCCCAAGGGCATATCATCAGTCCAGTACAGTCAGCCCCAAGGACCTAATATCAGTCCAGTACAGTCAGAACCCCAGGACCTATCATCAGTCCATTACAGTCAGCCCCCACGGGGCCTATCATCAGTCTAGAGCAGTTGGACCCAAAGTGACTATCAACGGTCCAGTGATGTCAGCCCCCAAGGGCCTATCATCAATCCAGTGGCGCCAGACCCCCCGAGGGCATATCATCAGTCCAGTGCCGTCAGCCCCCGAGGGCATATCATAAATCCAGTGCCGTCACCCCCAAGCATATCATCAGTCCAGTGCCGCCGCCCTCGAAGGGCATTGTAGTGGAATCAATATATATATAATATTATAATAAGGTACCAGCAAATCAACCAATCCACTGTATTACCAAGTCGCAAGTAGAAACAGTTCTTAAAGTGTCGTGAATTCTCACTCACGTTACAAATTTGATAGGACACTCCCGACCCATCTTCCACTGATTCTAAGGATCACACATCGCCATCCCGACCCCGGCGCTTTTGCACTAGGTCACTGCTTCATACCTCCAGTCACCATCACTAGGCGCCATCGCTGCGAGCGTTACTTGCCAGCACCCCTGCCGTTTCGTCGCAGCGCGCCAATTCGCTGCCCAATCACCGGGCACCAACACCGACCTATTCCTCCGGCCACCATCGCCGGGCACCACCACGGGCCTCTACCTCCGGCCACCATCGCCGGGCACCAACGCCGGGCATTATCACCGGCCTCTACCTCCGGCACACATCGCCCGGGCACCAACGTCGGCATTATTCCCAGGCCCTCTACCTCCGGCCACCAATCGCCAGGGCACCAACGCCGGCCACACCGACCGGCCTCTACCTCCGGCCACCATGCCAGGCAACAACCGCCGGGCAAGCCACCCGCCTCTACCTCCGGCCACCATCGCCAGGCGCCAACGCCGGGCATTACCACCGGCCCTACACCTCCGGCCACCAGCAACCGATCCTTATACCTTCGGCCACCATCGCCGGGCACCAACGCCGGGCATCACACCGGCCTATAAATCCGGCACAATAGCACGGGCACCAGCAATCCGGCCAATACCTCAGGCTATTCACGCCGGTCAATGCTGGGACCACTGTCACCGGCCCTCAATCACTTCGATCACCAGCCTCCTCTTTTCCTGCTTGCCAATCCATGCTGGCACTCGCCGAGCCGCAGCTGCGGTGCAGCTTCATCGGCAACAAAGGACATTGAATATATAGCCGAAGCTTTTAATGGAAATAAATATATAATATTTAATAAGGTACCAGTAAATCAACCAGTTACATACCAGAACCTACAAGCCACTGTATTACCAAGCCGCAAATAGAAAACAGTTCCTAACGTCTCGTGAATTTTCACTCACGCTACAAATTTGATAGGACACTCCCGACACAGGCATATCATCAGTCCAGTGCCGTCAGCCCCCAAGGACAAATCAATCAGTCCAAGTGCCGTCCAGCCCCCGAGGGCATATCAGTAACAGTGCCGTCAGCCGCCCGAGGGCATATCATCATCGCAGTGCCGTCCAGCCCCGAGGGCATATCATCAAATCCAGTGGCCGCAGACCCCGAGGGCATATCATAAGTCCAGTGCCGTCAGCCCCACAAGGTATATCATCAGTTCAGTGCCCGCCAAGCCCCGAGGGCAATCCTCAGTAAATTGCCGTCAGCCCCCAAGGGCATATCATCGTCAGTGCCGGTCAGCCCCGCAAGGGCATAATCATAAAATCCGTGCCGCAGCCCAAGGGTAATATCAATCAGTTCAGTGCCGTCAGCCCCCGAGGGCATATCATCAGTCCAGTACGTCAGCCACCCAAGGGCAATAATCAATCAGTCCCAGTGCGTCCAGCCCCCCGAGGGCATATCATCATGTCAGTAACTGCCGGCCCCAAGGGCATATCATCCGTCAGTACGATAACAGTGCAGCCCCAGCCTCAAGGTCCTATCAGTAGACCAGTGTAGTCAGCCTCCAAGGGCAATGTTATCAGTCAAGTGCAGCCAGCCCCCAGGTCTATCAGCAGAACAGTGTAGTCAGCTCAAGGCATGTCATCAGTCCAATGCAGCCAGCCCCGCAAGGGGGCATATATCAGGCAGACCAGTGCCGGCATCCCCAAAGGGCATGTTTGCAGTCCAGTGCCGGCAGCCCTCGAGGGACTATCTTTTCCCAGGGGCCCAACAATTTTAAAGCCCCCCCCCCCCCCCAAAATTTTTGGGGGTTTTATTCCCCCCCTATCGATTAATACAGTGCAGACCGCTCCCAAGGGCCTACCATCAGTCCAGTGCAGTCAGCCTCCCAGGGCTATCATCGTCCAGTATATTGCCCCGCCCCAATATGCCTATCATCAGTACAGTACGCGGTCGACCCCCCGAGGGCTACTCATCCTTCCAGCGGCGTTAGCCTGAGGGCACCAGTCCAGGACAGTCATGCCACCCAGGGGTATCATCAGTCAGTGGCAATCGGCCCACAAGGTTGCTGTCATCAGTCCAGTACCAATCAGCCCCGAGAGGCTATCCATCCATTCGCAAAGTGCAAACAGTACCCCTCCAAGGGGCTATCAATTAGTCCAGTGACAATAGTCCCCCCCCACCGAGGGTTTGCCATCAGCGCCCCCCAAAGGGCTAACTCCGCCACTGTTCGTTTTTAAAATCCGTGACCATTTCTGGTCACGCTCCTGGCCGTGAGTGTAAAACAAGGCCACACGCCACGTGGGCGGGTATGGGGTCACTCGCCGCCGCCGAGCGGACGTCAGAGCCTCCCTCTCCTCCTGGTCGGTCGTGTCCCGTCTCTCCGCTTCTACACCGAAGCGCGTTAGCACACCCACCCGGCCGTCTCCAGCCGCGACCGCTCTCGGTGGATTCGTAAACGCCGATTTAAGTGGTTTCGCACCCCGCACGCAGACCTTGACGCGGGTGGCGCAGCATGTCTGCGGGTGAGTGTCCGCAACACTGACCGGCAAACATCGGACGCCACGTCCAGTTTACTTAGGACGGGTACAGCCGTCGTTCCCGCCAACGTCCCATTAAACCACCGGTTCAGAGGTGGCGGGTGACGAGACTCCGACCATAACACCGCCAGGCCGCTGGAAATCAAAGTGATAACCCACCCTCTAACGCACACAGGGCCCGCCGTCGTACTTTTGTCCTCGCCTGCAGGCGCAACGTCGCCTGTCATTACGGCCGCCTCCTGTCACGTCGCGCCCAGGCTCGGCCCCGCACCTGGCCCGGTCCGTTGGAATGTCAACACCACGTGGTGCCTCCCCAGCTCGCCGCCGCGGCTCCACCGCCCACGCCCATGCGGCGCGACCGCCTGTCTCAAATTGTGTCACAAGCTCTGGCAGTCATGACAAAGGGGAAACCGAGACGATGGCCCGTGACGTCTTAAAAAAAACTAAAACCAAGGAGCTAGCCCCAGCGAGATCAGCAGTCTCGACACCCAGCCATGCAATTGATAAATACAACGCCGCCAGCCCCCCGCGGCATCAGCAAGGTAGAGCCATCAGCCCCGAGGCATCAGTCCAGGCGGTGCTGTCAGCGCCCGCGAGGGCATTCCAATCA
>VOPJ01000745.1:16589-26589 GCA_014673585.1 Semibalanus balanoides
TAAACAGTAGTGGCGTGATCAGTAAACAGTAGTGGCGTGATCAGATAAACAGTAGTGGCTAGACGTCGGCGGTGACCGCATCACCAGCGGCGGCCCAGCAGACCGTCGACCTCGCGTCTCCCGGCTTCATTGACCGCCCTCTTCCCGGAGAGAGGCGACATTTACGGCGTGTCACCTCCATCCGCCGCCGCCACCGCCGCCGCGGACCGCGCCATTCAATCTCGGCGTGGTGATGCAACGCGGCAGGCATCCGGCGCGGCGCGGCGCGACGCGGCGCCCATCCCGCGCCCGCGGGGGAGCCGCCGAGCCGAGCGGCGCGGCCGCCGCCCGCTCCTCAGAGACTGACGCGCTGCACGCCGTCTGCAGCTCTGCGGCTGGCTGGCTGGCTGGCAGGCAGCTCAGTAGCTGCCGCTGCGCTGCTCAGTCAAGGTCGGCTGACCGGCAGCACAGTAACGCAGCGGCCATGGCCGGCCGGCCGGCCGCGTTAGTGCCGCTCCGGAGCCGGGCCGAGCAGCGTCCCGCCGCCGGCCGCCGGGCCCACGGTCGGCGTGTGTTGGTGGTCGCCCGAGACGGAGGGGGCGTGGCCGGCGGCCGGGGCGGGGCGGATGTGGCCGAGCTGCGCTGCTGCAGCTGCTCCGGATATGGCCCGCTTCCGGCGCTGATGACTGGCGACGTGTCATTAACGCGGTGAACGAAGCGAGGCGCCGCCGAGATCGGAGGTGCTACGTAGTACGTACCGCCGACGTTGTAGGTCTTTGGCGCCTGTCCTAGATGTCTTCCTCTGAAAGGTACAATACCTGCCGGACGCTTGCTGCCATCTGTAGCTGCCCTTTCCTTCGGAGAGACGTGCTGGCGCCTGTCGATCTGTGCCTGTCGATCTGTGCCTGTCGATCTGTGCCTGGAGACCCCTGCTGCCGCCGACCCGTGCTGTTGCCTGTGGCGCCAGATAGATGGCGTCACCGCCGGCTGCCAGTGGACTGACTGACTGACTGACTGCAGTGCCGCGGCACCTGCAGCACGTGCCGCTGACTGAGCTGCAGTCTGCAGTCTGCAGTTGAAGGTGAAGTTACCTTGGCTGCGGTGCCACACGGTTCAGAGCAATGGCGGATGGAATCCCTGGAACAGCCTTCAGTGTGCGCCGGCTGCACGCCGCCGGGAGGGGGCAGCGGCTGTAATCTCGGCCCCCTTTGATTTCGCCGACGTCGTGCCGTGCTGCGCGTGCATCAGCCACCGGTCATCGAACCACGGTACTCGCCTCCGCTCTGTTGGATGGCTGAATGGGTCAGTGACGCCGCTCTGTGTGTTCGATGGCCGCGATATAAGAGAGGACCCGCTCTACTATGTCCCGCTGCAGCCGCTGCTGTGATGATCGGTGTCTGAGGATGGGGAGGACCCGCTCTACTATGTCCCGCTGCCAAGCCGCTGCTTGTGATGATCGGTGGTCTGAGGATGGGGAGGACCCGCTTACTATGTCCCCGCTGCAGCGGCTGCTTGCGATGAATCGGTGTCTGAGGAGGAGGACTCTCCACTAATAATCCTGCAGCCGCTGCTGTTGATGATCGGTGTCTGAGGGATGGGGAGGACCGCTCTACTATGTCCCGCTGCAGCCGCTGCTGTGATGATCGGTGTCTGAGGATGGGAGGACCCGCTCTACTATGCTCCCCGCTGCAAGCCTCTGCTGTTGATGACGGTTCTGAGGATGGGAGGACCCGCTCTACATGGTCCCGCTGCAGCCGCTGCTGTGATGATCGGGTGTCTGAGGATGGGGAACCCCGCTTCTACTATGTACCCGCTGCAGCCGCTTCTGTGATGATCGGTGTTCTGAGGATGTGGAGACCCGCTCTATCTATCCCATCCCCCTCCGTGATGGATCGGTGTCTGAGGATGGGAGGAACGCTCTACTATGTCCGCTTGCAGCCCGCTGCTTTGTGATGATCGGTGTCTGAGGATGGGGAGGACCCGCTCTTACTATGTCCCCGCTGCAAGCCGCTGCTGTCATGTCCGGTCAGGATGGGAGGTACCCGCTATCTACATTTATGTTCCCGCTGCAGCCGCTGCCTGTGCATGAATCGGTTGTCTGAGGATGGGAGGACCCGCTCCTACCATGTCCCGCTGCAGCCGCTGCTGTGGATGATCGGTGTCTGAGGATGGGGAGGAAACCCGCTCTACTACTGTCCCGCTGCGCCGCGCTGGATGATCGGTGTCTTTGAGGATGGTATACCCTCTTTTACTATTGCCCCGCTGCAGCCGCTGCTGTGATGATCGGTGTTCCTGAGGATGGGGAGGACCCGCGTCTACTATGTCCCGCTGCAAGCCGCTGCTGTGATGATCGGGTGGTCTGAGGCATGGGAGGACCCGACTCTACTATGTCCCCTGCAGCCGCTGCTTGTTGATGATCGGTGTCTGAGGATGGGGAGACCCGCTCTACTATTGTCCCCGCTGCATCCGCTGCTTGCGATGATCGGTGTCATAATGGGGAGACCCGCTCTACTATGTCCCGCTGCAGCCGGCTGCTGTGATTGATCGGTGTCTGGAGGATGGGGAGGACCCGCTCTACATGCCCGGCTGCACCGCTGCTGTGATTGATCGGTGTCTGAGGATGTGGAGGACCCGCCTACATGTCCCCCCCTCCCTCCTCTCCTCTCCTCTCCCCCTACCTACCTGATGATCGGTGTTGAGATGGGGAGGCAACCGCTTCTTACTATGTCTCGCTGCAGCCCTCTGTGAATGATCGGTGTGTCTGAGGGATAGGGAGGACCCGCGTCTACTATGTCCCCTCCACTCCCCTAATGATCGGTGTCTGACGGTGACCCAGTTTCGAGCAGAAAAAATGGCGCCGATGTAAACCCGACTGGGGGAGCCATTTCTGCGGATGGTGCGTGTGTGTCAGCTGCGCTGCGTAGCGTCCCGCTCGGTCCCGCTCGGCTCGGTCCCGCTCTGCGTAGCGTCCCGCTCGGTTCGAGGGCGGCGCGGCGAGCCGTATGTGATCGATCAATGTGAATCGGGCCAGCTCTGACGGCTATTAGCGGGGCGCTGCCCAGGCTGGCCGGGCGGCTGGCGCGGCTCTCAGCTCAGACCAACTGCCGCCGCCCCGGGGCATCTCGGCCTCTCGGCTTCTCGGCGGTCGGCCGCGCGCCGTGCACCGTTAGGAGGTCCCGCTGACCCTGCACGCTGGGCTGGGCGCCGGCCGCTGCTGGCGTTCAGTGCGTGTGGGGTGACGGCGTGCAGGTCACCACGTCTGTCGCTGGATCTCGACAGTCCAGGCAGCCCAATCTTACCAAATGCCGGGTACCGTGAATGTGTCAGTACGGCAGGCCGTGAATGGAGTGATCAGAATGCCACACTTAGGCAACCACGGCGTTTACTTTGTTCAAGCTCATTATAGAAATAGCTCAGTGAGCAGAACGGTAGGCTAAATAGCTAGTCGTCCTCGGCCGGTTCGATCCCGGCTTCAGCCACGCCGTTTTGCAGGCCGGCGCACCAATATGCCGTACGACGGATCGTGCCACTTGGTAAGATAAGGCCCAGGTGATGAGAGTGGCGTTAGCGTGGAAGTTCAGCTGTTAAGGTCACCTGCTACCCGCTGCCCAGCTGCCGCCGCCGCCGCCGCCGCCGCTGGTCGGGAGCACGCCGTGCTGTATCTCTATGTCGACCACCCCCCCTCCCTGCTGACTGGGGGCCGGACCCAGCTCCTGGCCTCAGCTGACAATGGGTTGTTAGCAGTGGCGACAGGTCAGTGCCACTGACTGCTGGCTGTCGTGTCACCTGGTGTCATGCTGGGGTCACGCTGGGTCACGCGGGGCCGTTAGGTCACGTAATTGTCTTAGGAGACACTGAGACAGATATAATGGTTAGCAGAAGGAGAATGTTAGACGGTTTGACAGTCATCCGACGAGCTTCAGGCCGGCTGGCTCATCTCATTTGATGGCTGCGCCGGTATTCGAGGAGTATTATCTATACGACGCTAAACATGCCACATCACTGATGCCACATCACTGCACGCCGCACGGTATATGACAAAACTGACGTTGGAAACTGCGATGATTGTGTGTTAATGACACTTGACACCGTGCCGCCGTCAGTTGGGAAGTGAACCGTACTTATCAAGCCGTCGATGGAGCTGGCTGGGCGCGCAGCGACTGACCCTAGTCGCTGCGGCGCGGCCCCTCTTCCCGTCTGCACGTCCACCCACCTCTCCCCCTTCAGTAGGGCGCCACGCCGCGCTGGGTCACTGTCCCGTTCGTATCAGTTATCTCGTGTACGATATGTAACAATTAACAGCGCCTCGATAGTGTGTTCATCATGAGCACTGAGCAGTGAGCAGGCTTGCGGACGGTGACCACATCAGTGATTCATCAGCGGCGGCTGCTCTCGCCGGCAGCGGGGTGGCGCGCGGTCTGTGATATATCATCAGTCCACCATCAGTCCCCATCAGTCCACATCAGTCAGCCCACCATCAGTCCATCATCCGTTCACCATCAGGCCACCATCAGGCCATCATCAGTCCACCATCAGGCCATCATCAGTCCACCATCAGTCCATCGTCAGTCACCACCAGTCCCCATCAGTTCATCAGTCCACCGTCAGTCATCAGTGGACGGCAGACTATCAGTGCGCGTTGCCACCATCACAGTGGGCAGTCCGTGGCACCGGCGCGGCGCCACGTGCCGGCCGGATCGCCCCAGGGGTGCTGCGCCCCTCGTCGGCTTCGACGCCAGCAGCGATCGATAGGAACAGGCAGGCGGCCGACGGCCCGGCCCGACCGCGCCGTCAGACGGACAGGGTGGGTGTCACGCTCCCTACAGTCCCGGCCCGGTCCCCAATCAGTCATGTCTTGACCGGTTTATCCTGCCCTGCATGCCACGGGAATGCCTTTCCTGTGATAATATGTATACATGCAACTTATGGTCGTTTGTGCTTCCTGTCGGTCCTGTGCTGTTTCCGTCCCGTTTCCGTCCCCGGTTCCGTCCCCGTTTCCGTCCCCGTTTCCATCCCCGGTTCCGTCTCCGGTTCCGTCCCCGGTTCCGTCCCCGGTTCCGTCACCGGTTCCGTCACCGGTTCCGTCACCGGTTCCGTCCCCGGTTCCGTCCCCGGTTCCGTTCCCGGTTCCGTTCCCGTTCCAGTTTCCGTTCCCGTTCCAGTTCCGTTTCCGCTCCTTTCCCGCTCCGTTCCCGCTCCGTTCCCGCTCCGTTCCCGCTCCGTTTCCGCTTCTGTTCCCGTTCCCGTTCCCGTTCCGTTCCCGTTCCCGTTCCGTTCCCGTTCCGTGTCCCGTTCCGGTTCCCGTTCCGTTCCGTTTCCGTTCGTTCCGTTCCCGTTCCGTTCCGTTCGCGTCCGTTCTGTTCCCGTTTGTTCCCGTTCCTGTTCTGTTCCGTTCCCGTTCCGTTCGTTCGCGTTCCCGTCCGTTCCCGTTCCCTGTTCCGTTCCGTTCCGTTCCCGTTCCGTTCCGTTCCGTTCCCGTTCCGTCCCGTTCGCTTCCCGTTCCGTTTCCGTTCCCGTTCCGTTCCGTCCGTTCCGTCCCGTTCCGTTTCCCGTTCCGGTTCCGTTCCGTTCCGGTTCCCAGTCCGTCCCCGTTCCCGTCCCGTCCCGTTTCCGTTCCGTTCCTGTTGCCGTCCCGTCCGTTTCCGTTCCGTTTCCGTTTCCGTTCCGTTTCCATTCCGTTTCCGTTCCCGTTCCGTTTCCCTTCCGTTTCCGTTCCGTTTCCGTTCCGTTCCGTTTCCGTTCCGTTTCAGTTTTCGTTTCCGTTTTCGTTCCGTTTCCTTTCCATGCGTTCCCGTGCCATTTCGTCCATTCCCGTTCCCGTGTCCCGTATCCCGAGTTCCGTTCCCGTTCCGTTCCGTTCCGTTCCGTTTTCCATCCCGTCCACCCATCCCGGTCCCAATCCCGTCTCGTCCCATCCCGTCCGTCCCCCTCCCCACCCCCGTCGTTCGCGCGCCGCTGCCGCCGATCACCTGAGTTTCTGAGACGAATGGTGCGTGGCTGTAGGGCGCGGCGCCTGCCCGACTCTGATGTCCGATACACCGGCGCGGTGGCCCCTGGTGGCTGCCGACGTCCACCGAGCGCCGCCGACTGACTGACAGATGAGCGCTCTTCCTCTCACCAAGGCATGTCCTTTGCCCCGTGCTGTGGAAGGAGGCTTCCCCGTCTTTATGCTGAAGGCAACAATGCAGTTTGGAGAAGCACTGGAGCGAGTCTTTTCTTTTGGTTGGTGGATGGGACAATAAGGCGTAACTGCTGCGTTTGGCTGCGCCGTGATCAGCACGTACCGTCGTGTCCGGCAGCTAGCCTGCAGTGATTGATTGGGGCGCGCCCTCTGCACAGGGGCGGCGCACTCCCACGCCCGACTGCGGGCCACCTTGTCGCGCTGTCGCCTCGTGCCGTCTTTGTGAGAGACAAAGAGGCGGCGCGAGCAGCGAGGTCGACCGCGTCGCCTCTCCAGCCGCGCCCAGCCCTCAGATCGACGGCAGCAACGAGCCGATTGGCGGCCGTCGAGACGCAAAAACCGGTAACCTCGTTCTCGATCGTCCAACCTTCCGCGTCCCGCGCACCGCTCTCTCTCCCTCACATAGCCGAGGCCTTTCAGACGGTTTTTGTTTGTTTCTTGTGCTCGTGCATGGTGAACAGGCGGCGTTTTTGCTGGCCGTGACCTGTCAGGCTTGATCGGCTGACGGCTTTTTCTGCTTTTTATATTCTACCCGGTCGTTGGACTTAGTGTTTTTGAGCTCGCGCAATTTTTTGCACCTCAGTATCTGCACCTTAGTTCGTCATGGGTGCCCAAACCCTAAGCCCAGCCCAGCCGAAGTCCATGAACACCAAGCCTAGACCCAGGCCAGGCCCATTCAAATTCATAATTTTGAGGCCCATGCCCGGTCTGGCCCATTCAGATTAAGCATATAGTTATTCTCACAAAATGTGCAACCATTATCCTAGCATATTTACTTGCATACTAAACGAGAAATAATATCACGCACCTGCGTGTTGCTGTGGATTTGAACTTACCAAACATCTTTCGGTCAAAAATGTCATATTGGATCTGACATTGGATCGGACATGATTTGGGAAATTTTTGCACCCTACACCACTATTACTTACCATGGCTTATTGTTCTCGTATACTTGCTTAAGTTTATTGTTTAAAGGAAATAGTTCACATTCAACATGGGTTTTGAACTGAAATAGCAGTTTTGTAGCCCGTGTTAAAAAACCCTAGCTTCAAGTTTTCTGGACTGAAAAGGCCCTCCAGCCGAATATATATTCACTTTTTATCGAAGGAATGTAGGCCATAAACAAAGAATGTCAAGAATGTGGGCCATCGGAAGGCTATACAGTAATCTTACGCGACTACTCTCGAATCTATTGGCTGAGCCATTTGTATTCCTTTCGTTTTGACGTTGCAAGAGTACGCAGTATAGTTTTTGACACTAAAATCAATAGTACGTCCTTCCTGTCCTGAATCGGCACGATGTAATGGCATTATTTGACAAGATGAAAAGAAGTTGTATTCAAAAATATAATCACATCGTGTTGAGAGAGAGAGACAAAACAATCCAGGTGAACTATTTTCCTTTAAGTGTCCTTTAATTTATAACATATTTACCTTGGTTTAAACATCTGGTTTGCAAGTAAAAATAACGCTTAACCATCCTGCAAAAATTGCCAATACCCATGCCCGCACCGTACCCATAAAAAAGGCAACAATGCATACCGCAACCCAACCAATTCGGAATAATTAAGTGGACACGCCATGGGTGGCACCCAGCCCATGATAGTCCCTGTGTGGACACCCATGGGTGCACCCGATCCAGACAATTCCCTGATCTGCACCTCATATCGCACCTCAGTATCTGCACCTCAGTATCTCAGTAAACTGCACCATAGTCGAAGAGTGGCTGTTGGTATTTTTTTGGTGTAAGAAGCGATGAGAAGCCGACCAGACGAAGGAACTCATCGCCCGAGAAAGCGTTGCAAAAGATTAAGTGTCTCATTAGCATATGCGTTTCTGAACGAAAACGGTCTAGAGGTGCTCATAATTGACGTTTAGAAAGAAGCCCACCCACACTTTGTCACCGACTTAAAGGGATTATACGGGTTTCCGTCCTGAAAGGAAATACACTCTTTTGCAGTTGTATGTGCTTAAACACGTTCAAGACATATGAGACAGTGACCCTCTTTGCTCATTTAATCCATGATTTCAGCAATTATCAGCGTTTAACTGACTTTTTCAAGACTTGTATCTTATTAGAGTACTTGTCGGATTTACTGTCCACCATTTTTTAATATCGCTATCCCTTCGGGGCGGCGATGCCGGGCGTAGGTAGAGACGGCTTGTTCTAATACCTCAGCAAGTGACTGCAAAGAAGTACGCGGTCGGCATCAACCGAGCACTTTGACAACGTCACTTTAACGTAAAGAAGATGCATTCTTCCAGAAAAAATGTGGTAACCGTGGGCCTTCTACCACCTTTATAAGTACGTTTTACTAGGTAACCAATTATCTGGGAAAACCGTATAATCCCCTTTAAAGGGATATAGTTCACCTTTAACATAGGTTTTGAGCTGAGATAGCCCAAGTTTTTGTGCGCAAATGCTCGAAAATGACTTATGACGCTTTCACATTTTCCGAAACCTCTTAATTATTTAATATGCAGTCCTAAAGCGGTACCGGGTTAAATTACCGCGGAACTCCAATAGCTGATTGGCTATTTTGGCTGATGGACGCATGTTATGACGTAGAGCTGACGTAAGACTTTGGGAAAAGTGGTTTGATAGAAAATGCTTAGTGCTGGACTGTACACATACAATATTGTTTCATACCTCATTACCTGATTGAAAGATCACTTTGTTTAGATTTATCGTAATTTATGCTTAAATCGTCTTAAAACTGTTATTCTCAAGCAACATTCCAGCAATAATTATTCAGACGTACCTAGTCTTACGATGGGCCCGAAATCCGTCTTCATCTTTGCTTGCTTCATTGAGTGCATGGGTTTCAGGAATAACTCCCGTTTAACGGCACTGATTATGCAAAAGAATACACTGATAATTTATCGTAAATGCTTAGTGCTGGACTGGACACAAACATATTGTTTCAGTTCCTCATTCCCTGGATTGAAAGAATGGTATAGGCTATGTTGAAATATTTAACACAACTTTCAACGTCCATAGATGAACCACGGAAACTTCTTCTTGGATAAACACAAATAACGGCAAAGAATATTTGTATTCTTTGCCGTTGTTTTATCTATGCTGGACTTCCCCAATATATCCCGTCGGCGAATTATGCCAAATAAATAAATGAATAAGCACGTGATTGGACTTCCTAACTAAATCTCCGTGGGTTCTAGAAAGCAGTTGCATTTCCGTCAATGCTTCAACAAGTTATTAGGCAAGTACTTGTCTTGTTAATGCGCCACGATCCCTCCAAATCGTATGACGATTTTGATGACATTACGCTGCTTCTAAGCAGCTGATTTTTGCATTACTGATGAGGGAAAAAATATATGAATTTATCACCAAATAATTTGACATTTTTAATTTGCCTTTTTCCGCGTAAATATAGGTTTCTTTGACTTACTAGTAATATGATACTTAATTTCTTGCTTCTCTTTATAATTTCTGATATTTTTCTAATTTTTTTCAAGGTGAACTAATCCCTTTAAGAGTGACTCCTGCGCGTGGCGTCAATCCTTTTCTATTTGATGGCGGTCTTCGGGGAGTCGTCTGGTGCCCCGGGTGACGGCGTTGCCTCTCGGAGGCCCGTGTTCACGCACTGGCGAGCGGTCTGACGAGCAGTGAGTCTCTCTCGCCGCCCGTCGTCACGACGTGGCGGCACGTGCCGTGAGGTGTGATAGTGGCGCGCTGCAGCCGGCCGAGGAGAGAGAGAGAGAGAGAGAGAGAGAGAGAGAGAGAGAGAGAGAGAGAGAGAGGAGAGAGAGAGAGAGAGAGAGGAGAGAGAGAGGAAGGAGAGAGAGAGAGGAGAGAGAGAGAGAGAGAGAGAGAGGAGAG
>VOPJ01000745.1:29089-122075 GCA_014673585.1 Semibalanus balanoides
GGGCTCTGAGCCCGCACACTGGCTGAAGGGCACGGCTGAGTTTCAGTCTGTGAGTCGGCTGAGTTTCAGTCTGTGAGTCGGCTGAGTTTCAGTCAGTGACTCGGCTGAGTTTCAGTCAGTGACTCGGCTGAGTTTCAGTCTGTGAGTCGGCTGAGTTTCAGTCAGTGAGTCGGCTGAGTTTCAGTCTGTGAGTCGGCTGAGTTTCAGTCAGTGAGTCGGCTGAGTTTCAGTCAGTGAGTCGGCTGAGTTTCAGTCAGTGACTCGGCTGAGTTTCAGTCAGTGACTCGGCTGAGTTTCAGTCAGTGACTCGGCTGAGTTTCAGTCTGTGAGTCGGCTGAGTTTTAGTGGAGAGCGTACAGAACTGAAGCGTGGAGGAAAGCTACACAATATGTATCGGCAAACTATGTGAGTTAACAAATACTGCGTGGGAATTAAAAGTCCGGCAGATTTTCGCTACTACATATTACTATGTAGGTATTTCAATACGACACTGTCCGTACGTACTATTATCATACTTTTTTAAGTACCTATAGGTAATGCAATGCGGTGTTTTGTGATAACATCAAGTTTCTTTTTACATCCTCATTTTCTGCACTAACAGATTCGATCTGCTCGCTCGTCATGTGTCACATGTCGATAATGCACCGGTGTCGATTTGTATACTATTGGGTGCCCCCCATGATTTTACATTTTAACATTAGGCCTATGGCGTTGCATGGTAAGAATGGAATTAAAATATATTCAGTTAGCATTGGGGCCCCCAATCATTTTCAAAAAATGACGCCCCTGGTCAAATGTGTGTATCCAACAGCCGGACATATCTGCCGGAGGCTTGGAGCAGCAACTCGATAAACGCCGACACTTCGACAGACCAAGTTCAAAGTTTACCAGAGATAATTGTGACGAAATAGTGTCCTTTGACGGGATGTTTATAGGTACGCTTCGCACACTAACCGGTACGTTCTGTGTTTGTTTCAGGTGAGTGAAGTTGCAGCTCTGTGCTGACAGCGTTGTCAGGGGGCTGCAGCAGCTGTTACGACCGTCACACGAGACAGCAAGGCAAGGCTGCTGACAAGTGAGAACTGTGCCTCGCTGGTCTCAGTAGAATGAATAAGAGTGCGCGTCGCAGACCAGCCGGGGTGGCTCGCCGTGCAGGCTGAACGGGTCAGCTTTGTCGTGATTGGTGCGGTAAGTCGAAGTAAGCAGATAAGTTTAATTTTTTCGAATGCAGCTTTTAGCATTGATGTCATTTTCCGGATTATAAAAGATGACAAGAGCGATGTCGATTTCGGTGTGGGTTTACTGGGGATGCCCAACCGATTTTATGGTATCCTAAAATGACCGATGATTGACCGATTTTGGATATTTTCAACGAGTTAAGCGTGCTGAGAAATAACATGATTGATATTAGCACAACTTGACCTTATCCTCAAATTATCCGAAAAAAATAATTCAAAACCAAAACTATTTCGGGTATGTTCGGGCACTGCCCTTTATCGACCGAATGCAAAACCCCACACAAATGTGTGGAGTGTGGAGTGTTGCATTTGGTCGATACATGGCAGTGCCCGAATATACCCCAACTCATTTTGCCTTTAATATTTTTGTCTTCAAATAATTTGACGATAACGTCAAGTTATGCTAATATAAAATTTATATATTTGTATGTATAAATAGTTAGTGTGCAAGTAGCAAAATTATGCATATATAGGCTAATTTATTAGCCCGAAGCCTTTTCGATATCTGCCCCTCCCCCCCATTATATACTACGCCAATCACTATTCACTGGTGTGTACGTTGCATCATTTGTCCAATCCAAACATTCTTCCATTCCGGTACATGGAAAGCCACTCTG
Source organism: Semibalanus balanoides (assembly GCA_014673585.1). Taxonomy (NCBI): domain Eukaryota; kingdom Metazoa; phylum Arthropoda; class Thecostraca; order Balanomorpha; family Balanidae; genus Semibalanus; species Semibalanus balanoides. The sequence goes on from VOPJ01000745.1 coordinate 30,945, forward strand.
CAGTCAGTAGTGAGACTGAGAGTGTCAATTTAGCCTATCACGTCTTGCAGTGTTCAGCATCCAATTGCGTCTCGTCTGTGTCGGCCACTCCCGACCGAGCTGCTCGCGCCCCCCCCCCTCCCCCTCCCGTTGGACCCCTCGGACCGCCTCTGTTTCGTCTGCCGGCCGCGTCAGCCAGGTGTGGAGCGGCGGCAGACCGGCCGAGTCGCTGCTTCGTCGGAACCGATCAGACACGCGCCGCAGGTGCCGAGGTCGCCGGTCGGTGGTCGGTCGGTCGGTCGGTCGGGCGCCGCCCTCACCGTGAAGCACCGCTCTTTGTCAGCCGACCGACCGGCTGGCCTCTGCTGGCTGGCCATCTGGCCATCCGACCGACCGGCTGGCGCTGACGCCCGACGGACATGTTGCTTTTGTTTGTTCGCGTAATTTGGTCCTTCATTTTCCGCCTTGATATGTATTAAGTTTGTAATTGTGTGGAGACGACGGAAGCGGACCCTGCGGCGCGGCAGCTGGCTGTCTCCTCAATCGTGACCAAGTGGTCGGGTAGCGTCATGATGTAGTGGTGCAGTGATGTAGTGGTGCAGTGATGCGGTGCAGCCGGCACCTGCCTGTCGCCATATATCGGGGGGGGGGGGCAGCTGACACGCTGACCGGGCCGAGTCCCGGCTCTCCTGCTGTACAGAGGACCTGCCGCCCATCTGTGGGGCCGAGTCCCGGCTGTACAGGGGATGCTGCATCTGTGGCGAGTCGGCTGTCAGAGATGCCTCACATGCTCTGGGTTGGTCCCGGCTTCCGCTGTACAGGAGCCTCGCATCTGTGGGGCCGAGTCCGGCTTCCGGGCTGACAAGACTGCGTGTTGCGCCATTGTGGCGGCCCGGCTGGTACAGGGGCCTGCCGGCCATTGGCTGTGGGCGAGTCGGCTCGGCTTACAGAGCTGCTGCCGCTCATTGTGGGCCGATCCCGGCCATCCGCTGACAGAGAGTGCCGCCCATCTTGGGGCTGATCCGGTTCTGGCTGTACAGAGACTGCCGCATCTGTGGGGCCGAGTCGGCTTGTACGGGGCCATTGGGGCCGAGTCCGGCTCTCGGGGTACAAGGACATGCGCCATCTGTGGGGCGAGTCGGCTCTCCGCTTACGAGGGCTGCCTGCATTCTGCGCGAACGAGTCCCGGCTCTGCTCGTGCTGTAGCAGAGGACTGGCCCATCTTGGGTGTCGATCGGCTTCTGGCTGAAAGTGACTGCCGCATGGTGCCGAGTCCCGGCGGTAGGAGGACTCCGCCATGGGGGCCGAGTCCCGCTCTCTCGGGCTGTTAATGGGACGCGCCATCTGTGGGGCCGAGCCCGTGTAGAGAGGCTGCGCCCATCTGGGCAGAGTCCGGTTCGGTGCGAAGAGGGCTGCCCCGATCCAGCTTCCGGGTAAAACAGAGGACCTGCCGCCATTGTGGGGGCCGAGTCCGCTTCGGCTGTAAGAGACGCCGGCCCATGTGGCCGAAGTCCGGCTGTGACGAAGGATGCGCCATCTGTGGTGGCCAGTCAGGTGTACATGAGACCTGGCCGCCATCTGTGGCGGCGAGTCCGGCTCTCCGGCTGTACAGAGTAGCCTGCGCCCATCTGTGGGCCTGAGTCCCGGCTCCGCGTACAAGGACCTGCGCCCATCTGTGGGGCGAGTCCCGGCTGTACAGAGGACCGTGCCATTGTGGCGAGTCCGGCTGTACAGAGGACTGCCGCCATACTGTGGGCGAGTCTCCGGTCTCCCAGCTGTACAGAGAATGCGCCATCTGTGGGCCAGAGTCCCGTCCGCACTGGCTGTTAAGGGACCGTGCCGCCATCTGTGGGGGAGTCCTCGGCTCTGCCGACTGTCAGGGACCTCGCTCACTGTGGGACGATCCGCTCTCGCTTACAGAGACTCGATCTGTGGGGCCGATCTCGGCTGTAAGAGAGCCTGCGCATCTGTGGGGCCGAGTCCCGGCTTCTCGCACGCTGTAAGAGGACTGCTGCATCTGTGAGGGCGATCCGGCCTCTCCGGCTGTTACAAGGACTGCCGGCCATTCTGTGGGGCCGAGTCCACGTGTACAGAAGGAATGCCGCCATCTGCTGGGCGAGTCCGGGTCCCGGCTGTACAGGGGACTGCCGCTCTGGGGCCGAGTCCCGCTCTGCCGCTGTACAGACGCCGCATCTGTGGGGCGAGTCCCGGTGTAAGAGAACTGCCGCCATCTGTGGGGAGCCGAGTCCCGGCTCTCCGGCTGTGGGACTGCCGGTCCCATCTGTGTGGGCGAGTCCGTCTCCGGCTGTAAGGGGACTGCGCAAGCCATTGTGGCCGAGTCCCGGTGTAAGAGGACGCTGTCGCAGCTGTGGCGAGTCCCGGCTGACAGAGGACTGCCGCCCATCTTTGGGGCGATCCCGGCTCCGGTGTACAGAGAGCCTGCGCCATATGTGGGTTCTTCGTTTTATGGGAGAGGCTGCTGCCCATCTGTGGGGGCGAGTCGGCTTCGGTGCACGAAGGATCTGCCCGCCTATGGGCTGTGGGCTGAGTACGTGTCTGCGGCTGTACAGGGAATGCCAGCCATGTGGGGCGAGTGCGGCTCTCCGGCTGTAATGAGGACGTGCCGCTGTGTGGGCGGTCGCTGTACAGAGACCTGCCGCCACTCTGTGGGCCGAGTCCTCGGTTCCGTGTACAGAGCTGCCTCATCTGTGTGGCGAGTCCGGCTGTACAGTAGACCTGCCGCCAGGTGTGGTGCGGAGGTCCCGCTCTCCGGTGTGAGAGAGAGCCTGCGCATCTATGGGGCGAGTCCGGCTCTCGTGTACAGGGGACTGGCTGCCATTGCTGTGGCGAGTCCCGGTCTTACCGGCTGTAGCAAGGACTGCGCCATCTGTGGGGAGTCGCGCGCTGTACAGAGACTTGCGCCTGTGTGGGCCGATCCGGTCGTCTCGGCTGGTACAGGGGACTCGCCATCGTGGGCCGGTCCGCTCTCTCGGCTGGTAAGACGAGCCTGCCGGCCCTTCTGTGGGGCCGAGGTCCCGCTCTCTCGGGTGTACAGAGGAAACTGCCGCGCATATGTGGTGCCGACTCGGCGTACAGAGGAAGTTGCTGGCCATCTGTTGGGGCGAAGTCCGGTTGTAGGGGACTGCCGCCATGGTGTTGGGTGCCGAGTCCCGGCTCTGCGGCTGTACAGAGGCCTGCCGCCCATCTGTGGGGCGCGTATTCCGCTCTCCGGCTGTACAGAGAGCCTGCCGCCAGCTGTGGGGCCGAGTCCCGCTCCGGTGTAAGAGGACCTGCGCCCATCTGTGGGGCGAGTCCGGTAGTAACAAGAGGACTGCTGCCGCGCATCTGTGGCGAGTCTCGCTGTACAGGGATGTCCGCATCTGTGGGGCGAGTCCCGGCTTCCGGCTTTACAGAGGGCTGCAGGACTATGCTGTGGGGCCGAGTCCCGGCTCTCCGGCTGTACAGAGGGCCTGCCGCCCATCTGTGGGGCCGAGTGGGCGTTGTTATGAGGGCGGTGCGGCCCCCGCCGGTCGGCGCCGACATCCCTCCAGTTATCGGCCCCGTCGGCGGTAACGGTGCCGCCCCTGGCTGCCCAGGCCCAGCTTTTTGCCCAGGCTGGCACACATTCTCCGTATCTGTTCATCCTATCTGGCGGCGACGGCTTTCCTCGTGTCGGCTCGGACACGCACGGCCCGGGCGGCGACGTGCGACGACCAGTTTGCGTGCAACGTGCCGTGTGACTGGCGCTGCGGCAGCTCCCCTCCCCCTGCCTTGACCCTTGTGCCGGACCTCCGCCCGGCGGCGCTGACTGTGCGTGTCAGCCGCGGAAACCCAGGTGGTCTCGGGACGGCGTGGTGCCGCACCTCCGTCCTGTGCGTGGTGGAGGCTCTCGTCCATCTCTCGTGGTGCCGCACCTCCGTCCTGTGCGTGGTGGAGGCTCTCGTCCATACTCTCGTGGTGCGTAACCTCCGTCCTGTGCGGTGTGGGACGGTCTCGTTCATCTCTCTGTGGTGCTGACTCGCCTGTGCGTGGTGGAGGCTCTCGCCATTTCTTCGTGCTGCCGTCACTTGTCCTGTGCGTGGTTGGGACATGCTTCGTTCATACTTCGTGGTGCCGGACTCGTCCTGTTGGTGGTGGAAGGATCTCGTCATTCTTCTGTGCTTGACTCGTCCTGTGCGTGGGGTGGAGCTTCGTCCATACTCTCGTGGTGCGACTCGTCCTGCGTAGGTGGAAGGCTCTCGTCCATCTCTCGTGGCGCCGCAATCCGTCCCTGTGCTTGGTGGACGTTCCGTCCATACTCTCGTGGTGCCGCACCTCCGCATGTGCGTGGTGGAGGTTCTCGTTCATTCTCTCGTGTCCGGACTCGTCCTGTGCGTAGTGGTCGGTACGCCATCTCTCGTGGTGCGGACTCTGCGTGTGAAACAGGCTCTTTCGATTCCATCTCTCGTGTTGGTGCCTGCACCTCCGTTGTGGCGTGTGTTGAGGTTCTCGTCCAGTCTCTTATCGTGGTGCCTGCACTTCCGTCCTTGTGCGTGGTGTAGGCTTGTCCATCCTCGTGTGTGCCTGGACCTCTCTGTCCTGTGTCGTGTGAATCGTGTCTCGTCGCATCTCCGTGGTGGCTGGACTCCAGCGTGTTCGTTGGTGTTGAGGCTTCTGTCCATCTTCGTGGTGCCGCACTCCGTTCTGTGCGTGTGAGGTCTCGTTCCTTCTCTCGTGGTGCGCACCTCCGTTCCTGTGCAGTGGTGGAGGCTTTCGTACATCTTCTTCGTGGGTGTCCGGACTCTCCGCTTGTGCGTGGTGGACGGCTATCGGTCTCATCTCTCTGTGGTGCTGCACCTCCGTCTGTCGTGGTTGGAGGCCTCTCGTCATGGTCCTCTGGTGCGCACCTTCGTCTTGTGCGTGGTGGAGGTTTCTCGTATTTTCGTGGTCTGGTACTTCCGTTCTGTTCGTGGGTGGACTCGGATCTCGTCATCTCTCTGGTGCGCACCTTCGTTCCTGTGGTGGATGACGGCTCTCGTCCATCTCTGTGGTGCGCACCTCCGTCTGTGCCGTGTGGAGCTCTCGTTCCATTCTCTCGTGTGCCGTTCTCAGGTGCTGTGCGTGGTGGAGGCTTACGTCCATCTCTGTGGTTGCGGATCCTCTCGTACGTGCGTGTGGACGCTTCGTCAATCTCTGTGGTGCCTGAACTCCGTAATGTGCTGTGGTGGGAGCCGGCTCTCGTTCATCTCTCGGGTGCAGCACCTCCGTACCTCGTGCGTGGTGGAGGCTTTCTCCATTCTCTCGTGGCCGGACCTCGTCTGTCGTGGTGGAGGCTCTCGTCCATCTCTCTGGGTGCCGGACCGCCGTCCTGTGCGTGGGGAGGCTCTCCGTCCATCTTCTCGTGGTGCGCACCTGCCGTCATGTGGTGAGTGAACGGTTCTCGTTCCATCCCTTCGTTTTCGTGGTGCGGAGCATCCGTCCTGTGGTGGTGGAGGCTTCTCGTCCATCTTCGTCGGTGCCGGCCTCCGTCTGTGCGTGTGGGAACGGTTCGTCATCTCTGTGGTGCGGCTGCGTCTGTGCGTGGTGGACGGCTATGTCCATTGCTCTCGGGTGCTGGACCTCCGTTGTGCGTGGTGGACGGCTTCGTCTCATCTCTTCGTGGTCTCGCACCTCCGTCTGTGCGTGGTGGAGGCTCTCGTCATCTTTCTCGTGGCCGGACTCGCGCCTGTGGCGTGGTGGCTCTCGCCATATCTCGGGTGCGCACTCTCGTCTTGCGTGGTGGAAAGCTTCGTCATCTCTCGTGGTGCCGCACCTCCGTCAGTGATGGTGAGGCTCTTCATCTCTCGTGGTGCGCACCTCCTCTGTGCGTGGTGGAGGCTCTCGTCCATTTGTCGGGTGCCGGACCTGCCGTCCTGTGCGTGGTATGGTGACGCTCTCGGTCATCTGCTGTGGTGCCGCTCCTCCGTCCTGGTGGGTGTGAGCCTCGTTCCCATCTCTCGTGGTGCGGACCTCATCCTGTGTGGTGGAGTGCTGTCGTTCCATCTCTCGTGTCATGTGGGTCATTGCGAAAGACGATATTGTTAATTGAGGCGCGAGGTGAGGGTGACGAGAACAACAAGGGGCGGCGGACCGGCCGAGGGTGGGGAATCGGATTCTGCTTGTGGCGGCAAGTCGAAGAGGTGACGCCGCGCGAACACAGGGACATACGGGTGGAGAGGGATTTTTTTTTTTTTGGTATCATCGTACTGAGTGGATGGAAACGTACAGACAGACGTAAGGCTGTCGGAGAGCAGCATGGCGGTGCTTATATTTCGCCGGTAAGACGTGTCGGGCCAATTGGGAGGCTGGCTGTGGATGAGCATGCCGGAGAACGATTCCAATTACGTCCAGGGTATTGTGCGCCTGATGCAGATTGTTTGTTGTCTGTACCTGATTTGCTTGGGTGCTATCGGGAGGCTGCCTGGACGGACTGATGAGCGATCTATACATGTGGGTATTGTCAGGTACTGGATTGCTACCTGTACCTAGGTGGTGACTGAAGGGATGACGATATGCCCTCGGGGGCTGACTGTTCGTCGATCTGCTACGGTGCTTCGGGGCTGCTTGGACTTGGATTACTTTTGTCATGATCCCATTGGGGTGGGGGGGGAGGACTGGACTGGCGTACGTACCTGATTGCTAATGTGCCTCGGGGAGGGATCTGGATGGCTTACGAATGTGCTTCGGGGAAATGTGGGGCGGATTTTGTATATTTGCTAATGGATCCCTCGGGGGAGGACTGGTAACTGCTTGCGACTGTGGGGCCTTGGGGCTCTTGGATGGATTGCTATTTGAAGGACCTCGGGAGAGACTGGAACTGCTTGCGACTGTGCTCGGGGTCCCTGCTTGACTGATTGCTATTGCTATGTGACTCCTCTGGAGAGGACTGGACTGGCTTGCGACTTGTCCCTCGGGGTCTGCTTGGACTGGAAAATGCTTTTGCTAATGAGCCCTGGGAGAGGATTGGACTGACTTACACTGGCTCGGGGCTGCTGACTTGATATTCTCCTTTCCGTCCTCTCTTCTTCTTCGTTGTATTCTCACCGTCTTTGATCCCTTATTCTTCTGGACCTCTGAATCTCTCCTTGAATGCCGTCATGTCTCTGTTCTTATTTTTCGCCGGCCTCATTTTCTCGGCTCTTCTCTCTCTTCTCTCTCTTCTTCTTCTCTCTCTCTCGTCTCGATCTCTCTCTCTCTCTTCATCTCTCTCTCTTCTCTCTCTCTCTCTCTCATCTCTCTCTCTCTCTCTCTCTCTCTCTCGCTCTCGCTCTCGCTCTCGATCTCGTTCGCTCTCGCTCTCGGGCTAATCGCTCTCGTCTCCTGCTCGCTCTCGCTCTCGCTCTCCTGCTCTCGCTCTCGCTTCGCCTCTGTCTCGTCTCGTCGTCTCGCTCTCGTCTCGCTCTCGGCTCTCGCTCTCGCTCTCCGTCTCGTCTCGCCTCGTCTTAGGCTCTCGCCTTGCTCTCGCTTCTCGTCGCTCTTCTAGAGGACAGCCGTGTGTGGGCCGTCTTGGGGGCGCGGCGGGATGGCGATGGGAACGATTTGGATGTCAGAATTCCCCGTTGAGTCGGCTTTTCTGGTGCCGGCGTTATTGGACCCGGTCCGACGTTGTCCGGCTGAGGCCAGAATGTTCTGCTCAGCGCCCCGAAATAAGCATGTCGTCGCCGTCGACCACGGTCCGCTGCCTCCCGTTACCGCCGCCACTCGGCGCTGCACGTGACCCTCCCACTCGTCTGGTTCCCAGAAGTGTCTCGTGGCCGACCGAGATCGGTTTCTTTGTGTCGGATTACATCGCCCCAGGTGTCGTGTTGCATCGCCCCAGGTGCTGCCGGCTAACTGGCGTGTACGTCTCCTGCCGGACCTGTAGGTGGTGGCGCTGCCGGCCGCCACGGCCGCTCGGCGGCTGACGGCTGAACGTAACGTACACAGTTGTCAGCATCACGCCAGACGGCGTCTCGTGCCCGAGCCGGGGCAGTCCGGGCGCCGAGCGGCACTCTCTGTCAGCTCTGTGCCGCGGCTGTAGTCTGCCCGGGCAGGGGCAGTTCGGCGCGCGTATTTCGGCGGGGTTCGCGGCGCGCCGGGACAAAAACGGCGCGGCCGGCTTCTGGCGGCGATCGATCAGCCTGTGGAAGGGGAGCGACCGTGACTGTGGACTGTAGAACAGACTGTTGAATGTATGGAGTCTGTGGACCTATATAGCAGTCTGTGTGCCTGCATGGTAGTCTGTGGGCCTGTAGGTCTGTCTTTGTACCTGTAGGGCAGTCTGTGGACCTTTAGGGAAGTCTGTTGGCCTGTAGGGCAGTCTGTGGGCCTGTAGGGCAGTCTGTGGGCCTGTAGGGCAGTCTGTGGACCTTTAGGGAAGTCTGTTGGCCTGTAGGGCAGTCTGTTGGGCCTGTAGGGCAGTCTGTGGACCTGTAGGGCAGTCTGTGGACCTTTAGGGAAGTCTATTGGCCTGTAGGGCAGTCTGTGGGCCTGTAGGGCAGTCTGTGGACCTTTAGGGAAGTCTGTGGACCTGTAGGGCAGTCTGTGGACCTTTAGGAAAGTCTGTTGGCCTGTAGGGCAGTCTTTGTGGAACCTGTTAGGGCAGTCTGTGGACCTTCAGGAAAGTCTGTTGGCCTGTAGGGCAGTCTGTGGGCCTGTAGGGCAGTCTGTGGACCTTTAGGGAAGTCTGTAGCGGTCTCCAGGCTGGGGAGTGGGGAGGCATGATACATACAGCGACAGAGTCGGGACGGACAGAGTCGGGACGGACCAGGGCACTATACACTGGGTACTCCAAAGTTTGTATTGTATACACTAGAAATACACTACAATACACTATACAGAAATACACTACAGTACACTTTACATTAGAAATACGAAATACTAGTACACAACATATACAGACATGGCTGCATACTCGCGATTTATGGCTTTGTTTCGATACAATCAAAAATAAGCGTAATGGTAAGCATTTGTCTGCGCCATCCATTGGTCGAGTGGTTATGACGGCGCCAGGTGCTTGTGTACTGTTGGGCAAAGTATCGGCGGCCGGCGCATTGCATATTTGGCTAATACTCGAGAACGTGTTGGCTTGAATTTTGATCCAAAAAAAATCGAAAATTAAACACGCCGTTCACTTTTTCTAGAGCTATATTCTTGAAGAAAGTCTCGAAAAACTTGTCTTAAAGGGCTTTGTAACATTTTAGCCTATGGGCAAGTAGAAAGTCGCCATGCTACCATAGCGACTTTGGACCCCGTAGTAACACTGGGAAGGACATAGTCGGGACGACATAGTGGACGGACATGTCGGACGGAACAGCACTGATCTGCTGCTGAGCTGTCTGTCTGTGCTGAGTCTGTCTCGGTCTGCTGCCGGAGCTGTCTGGTCATGCTGCGACGCTGTCTGGTCTGCTGCGCTGTCTGTCTGTTGCCGAGTGTCTGGTCTCTGCCTTGAATGTCTGGTCTTTTGCCGAGCTGTCTGGTCTGCTGCTGAGCTGTCTGGTCTGCTGCTGAGCTGTCTGGTCTGCTGCTGAGCTGTCTCGTCTGCTGCTGAGCTGTCTCGTCTGCTGCTGAGCTGTCTGGTCTGCTGCTGACCGCTGCTTGGCTTCAGAGCTGTCTGGTCTGCAGAGCCAGGAATGGCATGTGTCTTAGACGTTGGCGAGTCTCACTGGGTGTTCTTTGCCTCCCTTGGTAGTAGAGTAAATGAATTTATGACTTGTCGGTCGGGATAAAGCGACCCGAACCTCTCGTTCCGATGATACGTTCCGATTTGTTCCGATGATGATGATGATGATGATGATGATGATGATGATGATGATGATGATGATGATGATGATGATGATGATGATGATGATGATGATGATGATGATGATGATGATGATGATGACGACTTCAGTCGTTCGTAGTAGGTGTATAGGATACCACAGAGCCGACGCCTTACACCGAGACATATTGCCGGTAACCTCGTCATCTGATTCCTATGTGCTATTGTGGTCAGTGTCGCCGCGCGTGGTCCGCTCACGGTCCTCCAGGCCGCTGCTGACTGTACAAATCATCGGATGAGAGGTGTAGTGTGTTGCGATTTGTGAATGTGTTGTGTGGCGACTGGCACGGCTGACCTGTGGGCTGTGGTCACTGGACACTGTCCAGTGGACAGTCCCCCCGGTCACTGCTGTCACTGCTGTCACTGTCAGCAGGGCGGTACTGTCCAGTGGACAGTCCCCTCGGGTACTGTTGTCACTGTCAGCAGGGCGGTACTGTCCAGTGGACAGTCCCCTCGGGTACTGTTGTCACTGTCAGCAGGCCGGTACTGTCCAGTGGACAGTCCCCTCGGATACTGCTGTCACTGTCAGCAGGGCGGCAGGGTTCGGTGGATGGCGCTGCGTCACACTCTTCCTTACCGACGGGACGGACCGACGGACTGAAGGCTGTCGGACCGACGGGACGGACCGACGCGGTGAGCTCCATCGGAACCAGCCCGGAGAGACACGAGTCAGGGCGCGCTAGAGGAATGACTCGTGGATCCACGTGGACGGTCGCACGAGATGACCACCACGTGTCGCACGTGCCGAGGCCGGCACGTGCCGCGTGTGGTGGCCGGACAGGGGTGGAGCCGCTGGACTGGTGGCCTGTCCTGCTGCCCTGCCGGTCGTCTTCCGTAGTCCGCGTCTGTCTGTTTGTTTGTTTGTTGGGGGGTGCGCCGACAACTCGGTCAATTTACGCCCGGCTGGCGGGCGGCTGGCTGGTGTCCCCAGCGACCCCGTATATCAGACAAAGCGCCATCAGCCGCCCTGCGTCCGCCAGGTGCCACTACTGACACACCCGCAGCCACGCCGCGCTCAGCTGAGACGTGACGTCACTGGCGACAAATATCAGCTGACCCGAACAGGTGGCAGAGCTGATCGCTAATGAGATTGTAATACCAGCGACACGGCGCGACCGGCCAGCTGCACCGCGAGCAGCTGCCGCCGCCACCGCCCCACCGGGCTGCTCTCCTGGCCCGCCACCGTCCCACCGGGCTGCTCTCCTGGCCCGCCACGCCACCGCCCCACCGGGCTGCTCTCCTGACCCGCCACCGTCCCACCGGGCTGCTCTCCTGGCCCGCCACCGTCCCACCGGGCTGCTCTCCTGACCTGCCACCGCCCCACCGGGCTACTCTCCTGACCCGCCACCGCCCGCCACCGCTCGCCACCACCACCGCCGCCCGCCGCCCGCCGCCCGCCGCCCGCCGTCCGCAGCCGCCACCGCCCTCCGCCGCGCTCCTCACCATTCATCGCGGAGCGCGGGCCCGACCAGACCAGACCGTCCCTAGTGAAGTCAGTGGTCGTCAAACCTGCGCGTGCGGCGGCTCGGCTGTTGGCGGGGCTGGCTGAGTTTGCGGCACTCTGGAGAGCAGGACCCCGGGGAGGGACAAAGGCGGCTGGCTGGCGGACCGGTCCGGCGCCGCGCCGCTCGCCAGGGCGCGCCAGTGTTGCGCCGATGTGCGTGGCGTGCGTGAGCGTGGCGGTGAGACGGTGCGCGCAGGGCCGTATATTAGCCGTGCGCGTGTGTGGCCGCTGAGGTGCGCGGCAGCGGTCGAGCGACGGCCCGCCCGACAGGAATCGACCGCCGGGGACAGCAGCCCACAGACCAGACGAACCGAATTGTACGCCGCCATCGACCGCAAGTAAGCAGCACCGACGGGCCGTCGGTTTCGCCGCCCGCACCCGACCACCGTGGGCCGGCTCGGGCGATTGGTTCGTGAAGTCGCCATTTGCTCTGGTTTTAATAATCTCGTGCACGCCGTGCACCTCAGTCTGGCACCTCACTGCCAGCTGTATAGTCGGCTGTGTTGCTGCCGACCGCATGTCCTCTGCCCGTGTCAGTGCTGCGGCCGGCCTGCCTGCCTGCCAGGGCCCTGCTGCCACGTGGACACGGCGTCCTCCGGCGGCGGCGGACGGCGCGCGGTGGCGGCGTCCCCTCCACCGCCGCCCGCCGCTGCGCCGGGATCGTCCGCTGATCACTCTAACCGACGTCGACAGCAGGGTCCCGCTCTAAATCGACACAGGGTACCGCTTGACCGACACAAGGTACCGCTCTGACGACCAGGGTATCGCTCTGACCGCAAAGTACCGCTCTGACCGAACACAAAGACCCGCTCTACGACACAGGTCCGCATCTGACGACAAAGGGTACAGCTTCTGACGACCAAGGTACCGGCTCGACCGACACAGGGTTACGCTCTTGACGACACAAGCTACGCTCTGACGAAACAGGGACCTGCTCTAACCGACACAGGTATCGCTCTGATGACACAGGGTACGTCTGACCGACACAGGTTAACGCTCTGACCGAAAAGTACCGCTCCTGAGCCGACACAGGGACCGGCTCTCGACACAAGGGACGCTCTGACCGACCAAGGTACAGCTCTGCACGGACACAAGTACCGCTGACGACACAAGTACTCGCTCTGACCGCACAGGTATCTGCTCTAACCGACAAGGGTACCGCTCTGAGACACAAGGTAGCTCTACGGACAGGCTGTCTGTCGTTCCAGCGGGGCGGCCGCGGTCTCGTTAATTCGGCAGCCGATATTTGAATCTGGTGGTGAATTGGATGCTAATGGTCGTCGCTGAGCCGACGATACATAACCGCACAGCTGTAAACATGTGTGGTCGGCGTCAGTTGAATGGCAGTGTTTTCAGCCTGATATTTATAGTGTTCTTACTCACCGCTTGCTGGCAGAGTCGGACGACATTCCTTTCCGTATAACTTACGTCATATATGCATGCATTACGCACGGGATTTTTCAGACTGGCTTTTCATTTTTTTTTGCCATCAGCTGGCCTTTGTAAGGAATTGATCGATGCAAGGAATTGCGTCGGTGATACTACGATTTTGTTTTACTTCACTGTTAATTACATTCTTTGTTATATTCTCTGGTATAAGGCAATCCGAAGTGGCATCCAGAACAAGATGCTTTATACTCTGGCCTTATACTACCTGATTTATCATGGTTGTCTAGGACTGCTCCTGGCTGTCCAGGACTCCCCGATTGTCCTGGGCTGCTCCCCGATTGTCCTGGGCTGCTCCTGACTGTCTAGCCGTGTCAGCTTTACGTCCAGCCGTTTCGGGGGAGAGAAAATTGCGGTTTCAGGGCCTTGGGGGTCATGGACTTTGCATATTCATGGTCCCTTGGCTCCCTGGATACGCCACTGGAGGGGAACTTAATTTCGTTAATGTTTGTTCGTGGTCATTTATTATTCCTAATCTAATCTTCTTCGCCCAGCAAGCTATCGCCTTCTTGTCTGTATATCTGGTATCTAAAATCCTAAAACGGAACTTCAAAAATGACGTCATGAGTTACTTATACTGATACTTACTTATACTGGTTATTTATTGCTTTGAAATGAGTTTTGGTTGTCGTTCATACTCGGTTTTCTGATATATATCCTTTTTTGTGTGGAAATTTGCCCGAAAAAGAGTTTTTTGGTGAAAAAATAAAAGATAGCCATTAAGAAAATAATGCGATTTCCTTGCTTTCGACGTTTCATATGATTAATTTGCATCAAACCTAAATTTTCAGCGATTTTCAAACGATTATCGTTTTTTCCCTCCAACGATGGCATGACATGACGTCATTAAAACGTAATTTTCTCCCTACAACAGCATAAATGTAATTGCTTTGTAGGAGAAGTGGTATAAAATGTTAGAATAATACTGTAAGTGCCAGATTAGGCACATTCACCTATCCCGTCCTCGCAGCAGTATTTGCCTAACTTTCGCCCGGTATAGGGTATAGCGTTCCTCATGGTTGAGCCCATCACTGATTTCTTCATGTCCGACATCCTATGATGATCGGTGAGAGGTGTGTCGTGGTGGGAGCCGGGAGGAGCCGCGATATAGGCCTCCGAACCGCTGATAACGCTATCATGTTGTTCGAGAACTATCCTCTTCCAGGTCGGTGCTTCCCGTAGTTCTGGGAAATATGACACTTGCCGTAGTTCCTTCCTGGTGTAAGCGTGTGCACCGACGGGTGTTGTGAAAAGGCCCCGCGAGTTGCTATGCGGCGCAAGGTCATCCATCATGCGCTAGCTGATTAGGGCGCGTTTACAACACATGCAGAGTGTCTGAGAGTGGCCTTTATCGTATGATCCGTTGTAGCGCTGCTGACAGGAGGACGCCTGCGCTGCGCCGCGCGGCTCCACCGCCATTGACCGGTAGCCGTGGTGTAATGTGCCGTGGCTTTTCTGATCCACCTTCGTGATATGTATCACTCGATGAGTAATGGCACTGCACTGCACGCCGTAATGAATGCCGTTTGGCGCGGTGATTTCTTTGCCGGGGTCGGCGGAAGGGTTTGATCGGCGGACGTGCCTGACGTGCTTCCGAGCTGGTCACCATGTGACCTGATTGGCGGACGCTGATTGGCGGACGCTCTACGGCGTCAGCGGATTGGCGAACACGACTCGGGCCTCGGGATTGGATTGGTAGAGACGGCTATAGCGGGGGAATTCATTGGTTGCGTTGCTGTGCAGTGGCGTAGCTTCTCCATTTTTGTTTGGGGGGGGAATCACTTAAAGGGATCATACGACCTTTTTTCACTTTATTGGAGGTGGCAATGTAGTTTGGTACACGAGGCTAAGTTGTGTTGCAGATTTTAGTCATGAAGCTTGAAAATGTCCCTAAGTATACCTAAATCACGTTCAAACATCGTTTGTGTTCCACGCAAATAAGTGCTTGTAAATGCTCGGCGAGCTGCCATGGTCAGAGCCGTAGAAATAAAACACGTCAACCCGTGCCTTTTCTTCCATATCTCCTGCAATGATTATGGATCCCAAATAGCGGAAAAAGCCACTTGTTCACATGCACCCCCGCCACGCGAAGGTGGCCGCCGGGCACCGCCACGCGTATGTGTCTCTCTATCTGGCACGCGTGGGTTAGAGCGTTCGAGTACCATCACAATCCACCAAAAAATAATTATATCTCCCCGGATTTGACCCACTTCCTCGTCCAAGTTTGGGGCTGAAGCCCCCTGAACTTAATTGGAAACTACACCTCTGTTGCTGTGATGACGTAGCGCTCGGGTGCTGGAATGTCAGGAATTTGGAACTGCAAATGACCTCTCAGCGCGTGGATCGCTGGTTATCTGACCTCTCGGTGCGTGGTTTGCTGTTTATCTGACCTCTCGGTGCGTGGTTTCGCTGGTATGTGAACTCCTCGGTGGTGGTTTGCTGGTTATCTGACTCTCGTGCGCGAGTCTGACCTCTAAGCTGGTTATCTGACTCTCGTGCTGGTTTGCTGGTTATCTGACCTCTCGTGTGCGTGTTTGCTGGTTATTTACCTCAGCGCGTGAATCCTGGTTTATCTGACCTCTCAAGCGCGTGGATCGCTGTTATGTGACCTCAGGTGCGTGGTTTGCTGGTTATTGTGACCTCTCGTGCGTGGAATTGCTGTTTATCTGACCTGCTCTGTCTGTGTGTTTTGTCTATCTGACTCTCGGTGCGTGGTTTGACTGGTTTCTGATCTTCTCGGTGCGGTGGTTTTGCTGGTTATGCTGACCTCTCAGCGCTGTGGATTCACTCTCAGCGTGTTGTGTATCTCTGTTACCTCTCAGCGCGTGGTTGCTGGTTATGTGACCTTCTCGGTGCGTGGATTGCTGTTTATTCTGACCTAATCTGCGTGGCATTCTGTCTATTATCTCTATCTTGTGGTTCGCTGGTTTATCTGACTCTGTGCGTGGTTTGCTGTATCTGACCTCTCGTGCGCTCTCTCGGCTGGTTTATTGACCTCTCGCGCGTGGTCGCTGGTTATGTGACCGTGCGCGAGCGGAGCTCTCGGTGCGTGGGTTTGCTGATATCTGACCTCTCGGTGCGTGGTTTGCTATTATCCTGACCTCTCGGTGCGTGCTCTCCTCACTCTCGTGCGTGAAAAGCTGGTTATCTGACCTCTCGCTCTCTCTCGCTCTCACTCACTCAGGCGCGTGGATTCGCTGGTTATCTGACTCTCAGCGCGTGGATCGCTGGTATGGACCTTCTCGGTGCGTGGTTTGCTGGTTATGTGACCTCTCGCGCGTGGATCGCTTGTTATCTGACGCTCTCTGTTCTTGTATGACCTCTCGGTGCGTGGTTGCTGGTTATCTGACCTCTCGTGCGTGTTTGCTGGTTATCTGACCTCTCGGTGCGTGGTTTGCTGGTTATCTGACCTCTCGGCGCGTGGATCGCTGGTTATCTGACCTCTCGGTGCGTGGTTTGCTGGTTATGTGACCTCTCGGCGCGTGGATTGCTGGTTATCTGACCTCTCGGTGCGTGGTTTGCTGGTTATCTGACCTCTCGGTGCGTGGTTTGCTGTTTATCTGACCTCTCGGTGCGTGGTTTGCTGTTTATCTGACCTCTCGGTGCGTGGTTGCTGTTCTGACCTCTCGGTGGCGTGGTTTTGCGAGAGAGCGTCAGCGCGTGTTTCGGCTGGTTATGTGACCTCTCGCGGGTTGTCTGTTTATCTGACCTCTCCGGTGCGTGGTTCGCTGGTATCTGACTCTCGGTGCGTGGTTTGCTGGTTATGTGGACCTCTCGGTTGCGTTGTCTCTGTTTATCTGACTCTCGGTGCGTGGTTCCGCTGGTTTATCTGACTCTCGTGCGTGGTTTGCTGGTTATCTGACCTCTCGGTGCGTGGTTTGCTGGTTATCTGACCTCTCGGCGCGTGGTTCGATAGTTATCCATGCGCGGAGTGAAAGGCCGACCGGGAGGGACCAGGACGGAGGCAAACATGCTCATATCCTGTGTGTGCCGGCCGACCGAACGTCGACCCAGTTCACGGGCTGGTGTGAACATTACACAGACGGAACCGGCTGCAGCTTAATCAGCTATTCGCCGGAATCCGGCAGCTCGCCGCTGACTGACCGAACTGTCACGTATGACTGGCGCTGACTGACCGAGCTGTCACGTATGACTGGCGCTGACTGACCGTATGACTGGCGCTGACTGACCGAACTGTCTCAACGTATGACTGGCCGCTGACTGAAACCGAGCTGATATTGGCAGACTGACAGACTGCACGTATGACTGCGCTGACTTGGGACCGAGCTGTCTATGTATATGTGTCTGTACTCGACCGAGCTGTCACCGTCTGCTGGCGCCTGACTGACCGAGCTGTAAGCTGACGAATGACCTGGCGCGCGATACAGTTCATTCGCTCGTTAGTCGCCATACGGCAGTGTATGTATTCTTATAGCCGAGATATTCCTGATTCCGGGTTGGCTTGGCTTAGTGGCCGTAAGCCGCGCCTGAGCACGCTGGTCCGCGCGGGGGGGGGCGAGCTCTGTGAGGGGACGTCCGTCGGGGGCGGGGGGCCAGCTCTGTGAGGTGTGTATCTCGGGTGGAGGGTCAGCTCTTGAGGGGTGGGACGTCCGTCGGGGGAGGGTCAGCTCTGTGAGGTGTGGGACGTCCGTCGGGTGGAGGTCAGCTCTGTGAGGTGTGGGAACGTCCGCCGGGTGAGGGTCAGCTTGTGGGTGTGGGACGTCCGTCGGGGAGGGTCAGCTCTGTGAGTGTGGACGTCTGTCGGGTGGAGGGTCAGCTCTGTGAGGTGTGGGACGTCCGTCGGGTGGAGGGTCCAGCTCTTGTGAGGGGTGGGGGGCCAGCTCTGTAGGGGTTGGGAGGGCAGCTCTTGAGGGGTGGGGGGACGTCTGTCGGGGTGGAAGGGTCACTCTGTGAGGGTTGGGGGGCCACCTCTGTGAGGGGTGGGGGTAGCTCTGTGAGGGGTGGGGGGACCGTCTGTCGGGTGGAGGGTCAGCTCTGTGAGCCGCGCACTCGCCTCGGGGTGGAGCCTCACTCGCACGCCTCGCGCGCCCAGCTCCTGTGAGGGGTGGGACGTCGTCGGGGTGGAGGGTCCAGCTCTGTGAGGGGTGGGTGTTCGTCTGTCGGTGGGAGGGCCAGCCCTGTGAAGGGGTGGACGTCTGTCGGGGTGCGCGAGCGCTGTATGTGTGTTATCTCTTCTGTCCGGGGTGGGGCAGCCTCTGTGAGGGGTGGGGAGCGCGCGGAGCGAGGTCTGTGAGGGGTGGGACGTCCGTCGGGTGGAAGGGTCACTCGGTGAGGGTGGGACGTCTGTCGGGTGGAGGTCATCTGTGAGGGGTGGGGACGTCTGTCGGGGTGAGGTCGCCTGTGAGGAAGGGCCAGCTCTGTGAGGGGGACGTCTGTCGTGGTGGAGGGCCACAGCTCTGTGAGGTGTGGGACTCTGTCGGGGTGGAGGGTCGCTCTGTGCGGGGTGGGGACGTCTGGCGGGGTGGAGGGCGAGCGCGAGGGCCAGCTCTGTGAGGGTGGGACGTCAACGGGGTGGAGGTCAGACTCTGTGAGGTGTGATGTCGGGGTGGAGGGTCAGCTCTGTGAGGTGTGGGACGTCCGTCGGGGTGGAGGGTCAGCTCTGTGAGGTGTGGAGGTGTGGGACGTCCGTCGGGGTGGAGGGTCAGCTCTGTGAGGGGTGGGGGGACCAGCTCTGTGAGGGGTGGGACGTCCGTGGCGGCGGCGCCGCGGTAGTGCTGGTCCCCCGACTCAGCTCGGTTCCGTGACCGGCGACTTTGCCTGGAATGCGGGGGTCTGCTGTCCAGTCAGCCTCGCTCATGACGACTGGATTTTTACGGTGCTCGTAGGCCAGTTAGCGGATTTGAAGAGAGTGGCCACCTTGATACCAGACCTGCCTTGACCCTGGCAACATCAAGGATACGGTTGAGGAAGAGTTGGCGACTCGCTGAGCGATGATCAGCCGGCCGATAAAGTTTGCCGTAGAGCAGGCACGTAGCCAGTATTTTGCTGAGGGGGCACGTCAGTGGTGGGTTAAAATTTCGCTCCTCAGCCATATGTTGTGGACCGGGGGAGGAGGGTTGGGCGCAAAGTGACCTTAGCAGTCGACGCGCCCTAAAGCCCCAATAAACAAACAAACAAAGGGGGAGGAGGGTAGGGGTTGGGTCGGGTCGTCGGAGAATCCCATTCTATCTAGTGAAAACTCTGCCTCCCCTTGGCTACGTCCCTGCTGCAGAGCGATTTCCATTGTTCATACTTGGTGATGGGTGGTGTACCGGTTTGAGGATATGTCAAAAGAAGAGCCAACCTGCAGTGCTTTCGGCATGACATGGTAAATGGCAATGTAGCACGACGATTTGAAAGAGCTGCTAGTGACTTCGGTAATATGTTCACGGATTTTAAGCGGATCCTTCCAAATCGAGTCCATCCAGGGCATAATAGCAGATTCCCGTCTTAGCCTGGGCAACGCTAGGCGTGTCGTAACGCTTGTAAGCCGCCTTTCCTCGATTGCGGTGACGTGGACCCTATTTCCACGCTCTGCCCGTTTCCACCGGCTTGTTTCCACTGGCTTGTTCGGCCCGACCGTGTGTCTGCCAGTCTGGCGGGCAGTGGGGACCCAGCTCGGCCTGTGACTAACTCTGTAGCTCTGTGGCTCTGTGGCTCTGCAGCTATGTAGCTCTGTAGCTCTGTAGCTATGTAGCTCTGTAGCTCTAGCTCTGTAGCTCTGTAGCTCTGTAGCTCTGTAGCTCTGTAGCTCTGTAGCTCTGCAGCTCTGCAGCTCTGCAGCTCTGTAGCTCTGTAGCTCTGCAGCTCTGTGGCTCTGTGGCTCTGCAGCAGGTGACTGACTCGGCCGGCCGGCCGGGGAGGAGCTGCTCACTGCAGGGCGCTGTGCGGCGGTCCGGCGGTCCGGCTGTGAGGCGCGGTGAGGCGCGTCAAGGCCCAGTGTCGCCTGCGGCCGTCGACCGCTGCGTGCCCTCGCGCCACACTGTCAGCTGCCACTGTGCGAGGAGAGCTGTTACACGCCGCTCTGCTGCCGCCCGTCAGACGGCCAAACGACGGCCACGGCCGGCTGGGGTGTCACCGCCCGCCGCTCGGTCAGGGAAGTCGAACGAGGTCGGGGCGATAGCTTCTCCAAACAAGTTGGGGGAGGGGGGCTAAGCTGAAAAAAAATCACTAAGTACCATAACAATCCACACAAATGACGATTTCTCCCCGGATTTGACCCACTTCCTCGTCCAAGTTTTTTTTGTGGGAGGGCTGAAGCCAAGTGCCCCCCCCCAACTGAATAGGAAACTACACCCCTGGTCATTTGGTGGGTCAGTGACGCGGCCAGGCAAGACCAGCTGAGGAATTGAATAACATCCTTACTTCTTGCCCTGACGAATGAGACACGTCTGCTCAATAGATGAAAAACTCGAGCCAGTGTTCGAACGGCGGCTGGTCTTCAGTCTTCACCCACCGCTTCACCTTGCCGCATCCCTGCCGCTCGCTTCAACCCCGTGCGGGCCTCCGCCGTGAGCTGCTGGGCGCGACCGGCCTGTTTTTGCCCCCCCCCTGTCCCCCTACCTGAGCGGCCAAGGCCAGGCCACGATGATTGCGCCGCGACAGCACCGTGCTGCAGCACCGTGCTGCGTGCACGCACTGGTCGGCCTCCACTCGGGGAGGCCGCCCAGTGCGTGGCACTCCACTCGGCGGTCAGCGGCGTGTCGTCACGCACTGGTCTGACGGCTCTCCCTCCGACCCCTCCGCAGGGCCGTCAGCAGGTCTGGTCTGACGGCTCGTCCCCTAACGACCCCTCCACCAGGGCCGTCAGCAGTCCCTGGTTCTGACCCGGCTCTTCCCTCGGACCCCTCCGCAGGGCCGTTCAGCAGGTCTGGGTTACGTCTCTCCCTCCGAACCCCTCCCCGCAGGCGCCGTCAGCAGGTCTGGTCTGACGGCTTCTCCCTCCGACCCCTCGCAGGGCGTCACAGCGCTGGTCTGACGGCATCTCCCCTCCGACCCGCTCCGGGCAGGGCCGCGTCAGCAGGTCTTGTCTGACGGCCCTCCCTCCGACCCCTCCCAGGGCCGTCAGCAGGTCTGGTCTGGACGACTCTCCCTCCGACCCTCCGCAGGGCCGTCAGCAGGGTTCTGGTCTGACGGCTCTCCGTCCGACCCCCCCGCAGGGCCGTCAGATGTCTGGTCTGACGGCGTCTCCCTCCGGACCCCTCCGGCAGGGCCGTCAGCAGGTCTGTCTGACGGCTCTCTCCTCCGCACCCCTCCGCAGGGCCTCGGCAGGTCTGGGTCTGACCGCTCTCGCCTCCGACCCCTCCGCAGGGCCGTCAGCAGGTCTGGTCTGACGGCTCTCCCTCCGACCCCTCCGCAGGGCAGTCAGCAGGTCCGACTGCCACCGTTCACCACCGGAGATGGGACTGAAGGCCTCTGAAGGCGTCTATAGGATTCATCAAGCCTCCGTAAGACCTGTGCAGGTCTTGTGCAGACCTTTGGAGACAGACGTCTCAGTCATCTCTGTGGGCGTCTGAAGTTGTCTGCGTGGCTTGCTTCCCTCCCGGCTCCGTCCAGTTGCGATGGTCATTCGGAGGGATCCCTTTAGGCCCCGTTTGGAGCTTAGTGCCTGTGTAAGGTGTGAGATGGGAGCCCTGCCGTCTCCGATTGGGCCCGTGTGGAGCTACAGACTCCAAGTCTGTATGATATGTGGGATGCGGGGCGGCGGCGGCTGGCCTACAGGACAGCTGGGATGGGGCGGCTGGCCTACAGGACAGCTGGGGCGGGGGCGGCTGGCCTACAGGACAGCTGGGGCGGGGCGGCTGGCTACAGGACAGCTGGGATGGGGCGGCTGGCCCTACAGGAGCAGCTGGGGCGGGGTCGGCTGCCATACAGGACATGCTGGGGCGGGGCGGCTGCCCATACAGGACAGCTGGGGCGGCGGCGGCCTGGCCTACAGGACAGCTGGGGCGGCGGCGGTGCGCCTACAGGACAGCAGGAGCGCCCCACTGCACAGCCAGCGACTAGTGTGTCGCCGCAGCGCATTCCGGCGTCGGCCAGCCAGCCAGCCAGCCAGCCAGCCAGCCAGCCAGCCAGCCAGCCAGCCGCGGCCGCGGCCCTGATAGACAGCTTGTTTGTGTTTGGCTGCGGCGGCCGCTCGTCCCGGACGCTGGCCAAGGCTGCCGGATGCACGCGTGCGTGTGGGGCGCGGCCGGCCTCCTGAGGCTCCCGATGCGGCGGGACAAAAGTGTGTGTGTGGGGGGGGGGGCTGTCGTACCCGTGTAGGACGTAGGTGATGGTTATGGTGAACCAGTAAGTCAGATGGATGTTGCTGAATGCGATGTAGTGATATAAGTTCCGTAAGGGTTTGTAGGCCGTGCTCCGCAGCTAAAGGGACACTTCTTCTCTTTAATGTAAACTTTGATATGTTAAAGAGCAATCGCATCTGACTAACACTATGAAGTCCGTTTTTCGAAATTCGCGTCCGGTTGCCCAATATCATGGTTCAAAGTTCGGTTTTCTTCCAGCCAATCAGGGGCGCAGCCAGGGGGGGGGGGGCATTTGGGGCAAATGCCCCCCCGTCGCGCTGAGAGGCCCATTCGGGTCTGAAAGGGGCCCATCGTCTCGTGGACTCGTGGGGCGGTGGGCCCTCTGCCGGTCGACCAAGGGGCCCACTCGGTAATCGGTTGAGCGCTGAAGGGGCCCCTTGGTCGGGCATGAGGGGGCGCTTGTCGATTTAAAGGAGTCCCTTTGTCGGTGCTGAGGAGCCTCTGTCGGTCTGAGGGGCGCTGTCGTTTAGGGGTCACTCTGACGGTCTGAGGGGACGGCGCTCTGTCGGTTTGAGGGGCCTGTCAATCTGATGGGGTCTTATACAGGCCTCTATACACTCTTATTTTTTTTGGGGGGGCATCAAAGCCAATGTTAGAGGGGCCCACTTCGTCAAGTCGGTGTGCCCCCCCCGTCTCAAAATCCTGGGCTGCCGCCCCTGCAAGCCAATGACTTTGACGAGTCCGCTCCAGCGAGCGACGTACAAAATCAATTAATTCAGCGTTGTGCAACAATTGTATTTTTTTGCTTAACCCTATTCCTGGAGGGATGAAAAGTATACGAATCTGTCGGGGGGGGGGGCTCATTCGGCCCCCTTCAGATCTCGACTTCCATAAGAGCTACGAACATGAAACTTAGTATGTAGTTAGGGTCAACAATGAAACTCTATTTTGTGAAACTTTGGTGACCTTGGGTTACTATCTTCAAGGTCAAATGACGTCATCAAAATATTTTTGTCAACAATGATATTTTCAAGGAAACCTTGCCATTTATCTCGGAAACTATGGCAGCAGGAGGAATCCCAAATCACTGTTAAGCGGTTTTAATTGTTCCTTTCACCTGTAAGGCAGCAGAAATACCTCAGGTCAAATGGTTTGGACTGTAGAGGTCAACCAATGTAAAAACCTTGTTTTTCAAGCAATGTTTGTTCAATTAATAACTTTTTATCTAAAAGTATATAGCAGCACTTATTTTGGTAACCATCGTGTTTCTCTCGTCGTTGCGGTTCGAATCATATCAACTTTGTCAAATCGAAATTTTGACCCCGGGTCAAGGTCAAGGTCAAGGTCAAGGTGACGTAAGTCGGTCAAAATGCATATCAAAAGTCGCGTAATTGACAGACAAACATTTTGAGACCATTTGTGAGTCTCTATGATGTTCTTGTCACGAGTTATTGATAAAAAGGTGTTGGTGACTGAATGACAATTTCAAAAGGTCACTGACTAAAAAATAATCCTTTTCAATCAAGAAGGGGCTAAAGATAACATGAATACTGAAATATGGATTGATGCAAAGTATTAAAGCCCTCGTTTTTCATTTTCACAATATATTTATATTGGAGGTTAGCATTTGACGACAATCCAGGTGCATCAAATATTTAGGAATATCACCTGAAAAACGTTTTAAACTTTTAACACATATTAATTTGGCAAGTTGTCTCTCACATATATTCCCGGTTTTTTTGAAACGTTCTGAAAATAAAAAACTTGCATCTGGTTTTTTGTGAAAAAAATAAGTTTTTTCAAAAAATTTGGATATGGCAAAATTCAGAATTTTTGGAATTTTGAGATAAGCCATCTGAAAAGACCAATCAATTCTCTAGCCGTGTCTGTTTTTGCTAACACTTCTCTTCAACTCACAACTCTCCATGAGTGCTGAACCTGCAAAGATTTTGTGTCAAAACGGCCGAACACGCCCCCCTAAAAAAACTGTCCTGGACGCCCCTCCTAATAATCAATTTGGAAAAAAAAGTACACCATTCGATGCGGCAATGAAGTTAGGAAGCGCAGCAAGTTTGGAGATTCTGGAGTTGGTACTGAAAATGACCCGTACGCGAAAAACCTCAAGGGGGGGCCGATTCGGCCCCCCGGCCGACAGTAATAGGGTTAAAGGGAGTGTTGCCTAACTCAACATTAGGTCATGTGAAGTTGTTGACAACTAAAGTCTGTAGAACGAGATTTTTCTGAAAAATTTAGCCATATGCTTTCATTTCCCCAAGATTCCACTTTAGTTGCTGAGATATTCTCAAAGTCGCCAATACATACTGGAAGTATTTAATTATCGATGGTCGCCCAGAGAGGCTTTCGCTACTAGAAGCATTGCTTTTAAAATTACATACGCTAGCATATAGTTTTAGCGTCTGGCCAATAGAAAACATACTCGTGAGCAGCTGAATAACAGCTGCGAAGCAGAATCCTTGATCACTGTAAAAACCAAACCCATACATTTGCTGCATAAAGGTTGCTTTATCGTTCTTTGTGGCGCATTATGGTAACATCTTGCGCTACTGTCGTGTGCTGTTTATAGTGACGATCGTTTATGAGTTTTGAAACAGCAAATTCAAAACAGAATATAAGTAAAAAATTCAACTAAAGGGGCTCACAGACGTGAATTTTATTCGTAACCAATAATAAACCATTGGCTTCTTACCGTAATAAAAATATATTTGACATTTCAAAAGAGTAGGCACATCCCTTTAAGCATTCTGTCGGAATTTGTAATGTCATAAAACATTTAATGTCGTATTATGCATGGTTTAAGCCCAATAATTGGCATAAATGAAAATATTAAATCCGAAGGGGAAACAAATATTCCGAATGGATCTGGAATTTTCCGAAATGGATGCTGATTTCCAACTATTGGTGAACTTTCTCCGACCGAGGTTTTTTGCTGATGATTGGTTCTCCAATTCCGGGGGATACCAAATAGCAAACAGTCAGTACCACTGAACTCTATAGAGTCGGTACATATTTCTATGGCAACTACTAAGTGCGCCAGATGCGACAGATTTGTTTCACGCAGTCAACATAAACCACAATGCATAAGTGCATCGCCGCCTCATCCAATTGCAATAGCGTCAGCTGACGGTTGGTCAGTTGCAGCTTTCTTGAACAAACGCTTCCATATATACGTAGTTGTGAGTAGAAATCGTAAACAGTTTTTAGATTCTTAGGTATAACAAATAACTGTTTTATTATTATTATTTGCGCTGCTTGGGTAAGCCTTTGATGACGATTACAAATAATTAGTGGGTTCCTTGTTTAAGCCGGTTTTTGCGATATCGTCCGAAAGAGGCAGTTTCCTTAAAGGAACTTCTTTAAAGGAAATTTTATGATGTTCCTTTCTGGCCATTGTCACTAACAGGCGTATCTAATACTACACCTTTTCTTAATGCGAATCGGCGTCTGTTCAGCTCAATTTGACATTTATCATTTAAAACAACAGCAGACATACTGTTAGGCATATATGCATCTTACATCGGGCTTAGCACACTCCCGCGGCAAAGGGCATTACAAATCAACAGTGCACCGTGCACTGTCAATTTTTAATGCCATTTGGCGCGGGAGTGTGTTACGCCGATGTGAGATGCATATATGCCAAACAGTCATGTCTGCTGTCGGTTTAAATGCGATATGCCTAATTCAGTTGAACAGACTCCGATTCGCATTAAGAAAAGGTGTAGTTTGCTATGACCAGTACGTTTATAGCATTAATTCAGTATTTGTTTTCAGTTTAAAGGGACTGTCCCATCTTCAAAAAATGTGTCAAATGTACGTCGTTTGTGGTGCAAAATATGAAGTGAAATGCTGCTGAACACGATTATGACATTTGTTTCTCACGAAAACAGTGCTCAATTTAAATAAAAAATCAGTTAATATTTTTTGGCTGATGACGTTCATATGAGGAATTTTTTTGGAAATAAGAAACTTTCACCACGCTGTTAAGTAGGACTAGTGTAGCTAATGTAATGGCCAAAGGTAAACATAGTTCGACTCTGTAACCAACATTTAGCAAAGAGAGACTACGACATCGCTCACGGCCACATTAAAGGGATATGTTTCAGCATTAACAATAAGATTTGAGTTGAGATGGCCAAGTTGTATGGATTTTCCATTGAAATTAAGTATTATAAGAAGTTTCATAAAACACCCACAGAGGTCATAAATCGAAAGTAAATTTGAGTTTGGTTTTGACATCTGCAAAAAATAAGGGCCCTTAGTGTATTAGAGTAGCCGCTTAAAGCCGATGTTCGTCAATTTCCCTTTTTTCGAAATGTTGATGAATAGTAGACTTGTTTTTACATTTTGGCTTATCATTAGCCGTCCATATGGCAGCGTGAAGTTTTTATCCATTTCCGAAATTTATTCATATGACGTCATCAGCCTAAATATTTAAACTTTTTTATGAAATTGGGCACTGTTTATGAGAAACAAATGTCATAATCGTGTTCGGCAGCAATTACTCTTTACATATTTTGCATACTCAGAAGCGGCGTACTTTGGACAAACTCTCTCAGAGAAGCTCGAACTTACCCTTTAAAATACATTGGGGGCTGGCGATGTTCACAAGATTGCCAAATCTCAAACACTTCGAAATTTCTCTCTGGTGATTTTGACCTCAGTGGTTTGTTAAACTTATAACCTATACCCACTAATCTCTCAATCCGCCAAGCACGCAAAATGGCTATCTCAACTCAAATCTTATGTTAAGGTGGGACAGTCCCTTTAAGTAAATTATTCGACCTTGAACAACGCTCAGTATTAATTGTTTTGTACTATTTCTACCACTTTCCCCTTGTCTATGTATCGATTCTCCTACCATGTCGCCGTTGTTCCGAGCGTCGGTTTTCCAAAGCGGATGGTTCGTATCGACCTCTGGCGAAGCTGTTGACCTTTGGTGAACTTTGGTGACCTCGACCCGGCGAGACGAAGTCTGGCTCGACAAAGACAGCCTGGTTACGCCTGGCTGTCACGCTTCTCTCTGTCCGCCGCACCGTCGGTCCGGCCCCGACCGCTGACCTCACGCCACCGACGACGTGTGTGCGTCGAAATCGACGGCCGTCGGCGGGGGGCGGCCGGGTATGGCCGTGGCTGTGCCGGCCGCCAACTGCCCCGCCCCGATTTACCGGCTGTCTGGCTGTCCGGCTGTCTGGCTGTCCGGCTGTCCGGCTGTCCGGCTGTCCGGCTCTGTCTGGCTGTCGCGGCTTGTCTGGCTGTCTGGCTGTCTGGCTGTCTGGCTGTCCGGCTGTCCGGCTGCCCACTCTGCCCACTCTGCCATTGTCTCCGTCTTGTTTTGGATTAGTAACTTGTCACGTGTTCTGCTGGCTCGGCTGGCTGGCGCTCCCACCCGTACGGCCGATCTTAATCTCGATTTTCATGACCGGATTCTTGACGTAAGTCGTTGTTTTGGATGGTCGCTTGGCAACAGCTAGCGTATACGTGTTAACATTGTAAGCTCATTGTTTGGCGAAACTGAAAGCGGCGTACGTCGCTCCGCCGCGTCTCTTTCACTGGCGTGTGGAAGCCGTTGCTATGGTGATGCATACCTGGTAATGGTAGTAGTGCTGGCTGGTAAAGGTAGTAGTGCTGACTGGTAATGGTAGTAGTGCTGACTGGTAATGGTAGTAGTGTTGTCTGGTAATGGTAATAGTGCTGGCTGGTAATGTTAATATTGTTGTCTGGTAATGGTAATCGT
Source organism: Semibalanus balanoides (assembly GCA_014673585.1). Taxonomy (NCBI): domain Eukaryota; kingdom Metazoa; phylum Arthropoda; class Thecostraca; order Balanomorpha; family Balanidae; genus Semibalanus; species Semibalanus balanoides. Next base: position 58,691 of record VOPJ01000745.1, read on the forward strand.
GTTGTCTGGTAATGGTAGTAGTGTTGTCTGGTAATGGTAATAGTGCTGGCTGGTAATGGTACACTGGTCGTAGTGCTTCTGGCTGGTAACGGTAATAGTGCTGGCTGGTAATGGTAGATAGTGCTATGGCGGAGGTAAACGGCGGCCGGAACAGAAGGGAGACGGTCGATGCACATCTGTCGTTTCCCTCGCGGGGGGGTTTGCGTAAAATCTTGTCTTGTCTAATAACTCCCTTCCCGGCGGTTTCCATCGTGTCTCCACTTTCCATCGTGCGTGCCTTGCAGAAGAGGTGGGGTGGTGACTCCTGCAATATCTCTCACTTTCTCTCACTGTGCAGTGAGCAGTGCGTGCCTGCAGTGCGCGTCTCCACCGGTCAGGTATCCGAGGGATGCCGGGATACCATTACCATCCAGCTGCCGACTGAGCGGACAGTCACCAGGCACCACCAGGCACCACCAGGCACCACCAGGCACCACCGGCGCGCCGCTCAGCTGGGATAGTGCTCCTTCAGGAGGGCAGGACAGCACACTCGTCCGGTAGTCGTGTCTCGGTGTGCGATACCCTGCTGAGGTACAGGAGGTACAGACTGGTACGGAGCGTGTCTCGGTGTGCGATACCCTGCTGAGGTACAGGAGGTACAGACTGGTACGCAGCTGAAGCTGAACTGTCGGAGAACAGTTGTCTGTCTGGGCAGTTGGCAGCCCCCGCGGCTCTGCGCCGGTGGGACGGTACCGGGACCGGTGGGACGGCGCCGGGACCGGTGGGACGGCGCCGGGACCGGTGGGACGGCGCCGGGACCGGTGGGACGGCACCGGGACCGGTGGGACGGCGCCGGGACCGGTGGGACGGCGCCGGGACCGGTGGGACGGCGCGGACCAGTGGAACGCGCCGGGACGGTGGCGCACGGCTGCCGAGGACCGGTGGACGGGCGCCGGGCGGTCATGGGCACGGCTGCGGGCCGGTGGAGACGGCGCCGATACACCCTTCTAATCCGGTTCCAGGTGCCGATGAGGACGACAAATTCTCGTATCGCGGTTGTACTAAGTAATACGGTGCTGATGTGGTGATGTAGTTGGTCGTTACGAAATGCAGACGCGCGCTGTGTCCACTCGCCCGCCGCCCCCCCCTAGCCACCACTTGCCGCCGGCCTTATATCCGGCACCGTCTGCGTACAAGTTAGCTGAGTCCATTTTGTCGGCGTGCCATTGTTATCCATGCTATGTGTGACTTTGTCAACACTTCTATTAATTTAAATAGCGCCGTAACCTTGCACTTGACCCGCCGAGTTTTTGCCCCGCGGGTAAGCCGGAAGTCAATGTGGAAATGGCTGCCAGTTTGACGTGTCTACAGACGACTGACGTCAGCTCAGCTCAGCAAACATCTGATGTCTGCAGACGGCTGACGTCGGTACCGTCCGGAAACACAGACCGCTGTGACGTCACAGCGTCAGCTGGCGCAGCTGGCGCGAGTTGGCAGGTCTCGCGGGCGGGCCGTCACATGGCCGCAGTAGACTGGGCGCCGGCGGCCTGCAGCGGCGGCAGCGGGCACTTCATAACGCCACCGCCGGCACCGTACCAGCTCATTTCTGCTCGTTAGACCATGCAGACGGGCTGAGACGCGGGGCTTCAGCCGATACCGTGCATTGGACTCAGCCGAGCCAAGAATGCGATCCGCGGGACTGATAGACTGGTAACGCCGGCGGACTGATAGACTGACCAGCGGTTGACTGGGCCAGCCCAGTCATCAACTGGTACCGCCGGCGATGGCTTCGGCGCGGAGTCTGCGGCTGAACCGCTGTTCTGGCGGCGGCCCACTTTGGCTACTCACTATTGGTGTTGGGAATGTGCGCCGGAGATTCGAGTGGCTGCCGGTGATTTCGGCTGCTGGTTGTGTGTCGCCAGCTGCAGTGGCTGGCAGGCAGCTGATCAGGCTGCAGTGTCAGAGTGGCTGGCAGGCAGCTGATCAGGCTGCAGTGTCAGTGGCTGGCAGGCAGCTGATCAGGCTGCAGTGTCAGAGTGGCTGGCAGGCAGCTGATCAGGCTGTAGTGTCAGAGTGGCTGGCAGGCAGCTGATCAGGCTGCAGTGTCAGAGTGGCTGGCAGGCAGCTGATCAGGCCGGGTGGTCGAAACTGCTGATCCTCGGCACCGCCCCCTGGCGGGCCCACACGCGCGGCCCACGGGTCGGGCAGAGGCGCCGCCAGGCCAGACTTCGCACTTACCCTCACAACAGACTCCGATTAGCCTGTACATAGTGTACAGGTTGACTGTCAGCAACTGCATAGAATGCAATACTACAAAAATCATGGACTTCAGACGCGAAGTTGGCCTTGCTTGCGGAGGATGTTGATATTTGGAGCCGCCTCTGCCATGACGTCCCGGGTGGTGGCCTGCCGACTATCTCTGTCCTCCAAGGGGGAGAGCAGCTCGCGGGAGGTCTGCCGTAGCGACGGAGGCGGCGGCGGCCGGCCCGGCAGGGGGTTGTGACGGCCGGCTCGTGCCGACCCGTGCCGCTTGTCTCAGTCTCAACCGACAGCAGTGCTCGCACGTGCCGGCCCCGCCTCCGCCAACGCTGCCGCCAACGCCGCCCCGGCCCGACGACGGTCAGCACGATGAACCCAAGGTAGGGTCGTCGTCTCCGACGAGGGTCGACGGACGCAGGACTTGCGTGGCGCGCGTGACCGTTGGCTGACTGGCCGGGCCGTGTGGGGTGTTGCTAGCCGCCGTTCCGACTCACACCGTCCGATCGCATCGACGGCAGTTCAATGGAGATGACGGTTGGTGTCAGACTGTGGTTCACGTGTGCGTTATTGCGCTCCGTTCACCTATGTATCAGCAGATTTGCAGGCATTGTATTAGAGGGCCCTGGCCCTACCAGACCTATAGAAAACGACACCCATAGTAGCAGTGGCGGATCCGGGGGGGGGGGGCATTTAGGGCCATGGCCCCAAACCACGAGCTGACGTCACCTCATCTGAAAGTTGGGGTTGGGACGGGGACGGGGCATTCTGAAGTTCACTCTCTATGCAACCCCCGTAGGCCTAATGTGTGTTTTTTTTTAGGGACATATCCCCCCGTCCCCCGGTGGCGGAGCCTATGCCCCAAACCACCTGAAATCGTCGAAAAAGTGACACATTTCCTGATGTAGAAGAAGACAATCTTAGCAAATTTTATAAAGTAAAGTTGTGTTAAAAAACAGCTATCAATGTATAAGCAAGCGAAATCTGATGAGTTATCAGAACTGTGTGAGACTTTTGGGGATTTAGTCCCCTCAAACTACCCGTGCCTCCCCCAGCCACCGTTCTGGATCCACCAGTGTACGGCAGATGGCGCTGAAATCAACAGCCCCAGTGTGACTGACAGGCATGGAAATTCCCCCGTTTCTAGGTATATACTTGTGCCACCTTTGTCGCCGGCTACCTCTTATCTGAACGTTAGGTTACGAATTGCTGTGCTGATTGTGCTTTGTTGTGTTATCAGTGCCCACAGACCACTAAAATATGAACATGCTGGGACGCAAGCGTGACATATTTTCAATCCAACACTAATCCTTCGTGATGGCTCGTTAGTGTATTTAATTTGCTGAATGTTTTCATTCGCGTGTGAACAATGGACGATTACGTGTTTAATGTGCTTATAATGGCTGCGGTTATTAATGGGCAGGCGTTTCGCAATGTCGTCAAATGGGCTAGCGCTGGTCCCGGTGATCTGTTAGTATGCACTAGTGATGTCATTTTCCCCCAAAATCCTGATCGCTACCAAACCGATATCGAATGGAAGCTATTTCGGTGAACCGAATACCGACCGATTTGGGTTAAAGCCAAAAATTGCAAAAAATATTATATATTTTCACATTTTATACTTCGTATACACACTGGCAAAAATATGTTTTAACATCATCATAAAACACACGTACAGTTTCCAAAAAGACAGACTAATTTTGAAAAAGGAACCAAATACATTTACAAAGCAAAGTGGTGGATGCCGCAAGCATGACCAAAGCAAAAGCACATTGCAAGCGAGATGGAAAATTGTGACATAAATCATTTCAGATTAATTTGCAGTTTAATACATATTGCATAAATACACACATCAGAGGAAATCAATTTTATCTGGCCAAAGTTGGAGTGGCATATGAGTTATGACCAACTTCCTCTAACTGTCTTTGACATTGTTCGGGAATCAGGAATGGTTTAAAATATGATATATGTATTGCAAGTGCATGATGACCCCCACTAGGTACCTAACAAAATTGCATTTTTTTACACATATTATTACTTTACGTGGTAGGTATATGGGAAAAATATGATTATGAGCGACCCGGCCCGGCCCGTGGCGACGCTTTTGAGAAGCTTATATCTCTGCAACCGCAAGTCTGATTGATAAGTTGACTTCTTTGCTGAGTAGCCCCATCCACCTATTTTTTAGACCAGAGCCGACTCATATGTGTGACTACCGCTGCGGGTGGCGTGTGCCGCGTGAGGGGTGTTGAAAAGTGTTTTCTCGCAAAAACTCCGCAATGCCTGGGCCGATTGTGTTCGAATTTGGTGTTTGGTTAGGGACCCCTCGGCCACCGCTTTCCCACAAGTTAGGGGTGCGGTGCCTCTGCACGTGCGCACGTGCACACGTGCACACCCCTATTATTTATCTCAGGAACGGCTGAACCGATTGTGTTCGAATTTTGTGTGTGGTGAGGGACCGGAGGGACCTCTCAGCCGCCACTTTCTCACAAGTCAGAGGTGGTTGCTTCTGCTCGTGCGCATCGTTTTATTATCTCAGAAACTATTTTCCCGATCCGCGATCGAGTTGATATTCTATACATTTTTATTTGCGCTGCGTTCGCTCGTGCATCTCTAACTACGGCGCCTTACTGGTAGATAGTAGATACTAAGTATTGTACGATATAATCTTTCAACCCAGTCGTTCTCGAAAAATGTTCCAACTGAATAGGAGAGTTGTTCAATGCCATTCATGATGTATTCTATTTAGTATTTACATTAATTGATTTAATTTTGAGCAAATTTGCTGGATAGAAATTAGAATGCGTATAAGTGTGACAAAAAAGATAATTGTTTAAGATGAGGCTGATCGAAAAGTGTCCACAAATTTATAAGCCTGACCAATCGATTACCTAATCGGTCACGTGTTTTTTTCTTCTCGAAAATTTTGCGAACCGATTGACACTACTAGTATATATATGTTGCGGCGCCCTAAAGCCAAAATCATCATCATCGGCACTACTAGTATGAGCGCATCACTTTTCTGCAGTGGAAAGGCAGGGAGCGACTTGGAGAAGACAGGCAGGGAGCGCACTTTACACGTGGTGGCTGGCACTGCGGGACCAGAACTGGCGTCACCGTCCAATTCTGCTGAGTGGCTCTGCACACGCCCTCAGTTGGTCTGTTGAGCACGCCACCGCGACAGGCAGTGTGGCCTGCATAGTGCATATGACGGCCAAATTCACAGATTTATGGGGAATGGAGGGATGACAAAATTGCTTGTGTTATCAAAAATTATGGGACGAAGGAGGTGTCCGGGTTTAAAAATAATAAAATAAGGTCAAGATTGTCATGTTTTTGTGCTGTACACTCCCCCATTTCATATAACATCTGAGCATCATGCAATAACTTTGTCATCCCTCCCCATAACTTTCTGAATTTGGACTGACAGAGTGAGACGAGTGAGAGTGTCACTGTCCTGTGTAACGTCACAGAGAATCTGCCGTCCACCACCGGTCGACCCATCTCACCCACACAGTGAGCATGCAGGCTGCTGACAGGCTCAAACAGCTGGCGCCTGTCTTCAGACGTGAGCTGACCCCCCCCCCTCCCCGCCGTGCCGTCCACGTGCCGCCGGGCGGGGTCAGTGCCCTGACCGACCGACCGACCGACCGACCGACCGGGCGGCGGCGGCGGCGGCGGCGGCGGCGGCGGCGGCGGCGGCGGCGGCGGCGGCGCGTGGGTCACACGCATATCACAGACTGTTGGGCTGCGGACCGGCTCAGAGTGGAACAGGAGGCGGCGGAGAGAGCAGGGACGCACGAGTCGGTGCCGGATTTCATACTTTGTTTTACCAGTTTTGTAATTTTCTAACATTTTGTACTTTTCTACTACCACTTTTGCACTTTTGTACCAGTTTTGTACTTAGCACTTTTGTACTTTTGGGGCTTGTAGTGTAGCTTTTTAGTCGGTAGGCGCGTGCTGCTTCGGCAGTTAGTAGAGAAAAGCGGCTGACTCCGTGGGACCAAGCGGTGGACTCGTGCATTCCTCGTGCCAAGCGTGCGTGCGGACTGCGAGCGCGTGACTGCGCGTCACCAAGTGTGGACAGCGAGAGAGGACAGACGAGAGTGGACATAGAGGACAGCGAGAGAGAGAGAGAGAGAGAGAGAGGACAGATCGATAGACTCTGCGGTGTGATGCGTGTGACGTTTGCGACACGTGGGCGAGGCGCCCGTGCAGCGCGGGACTGAGCGAGCAACGAGAGTGCCTTCCTGACGAGTGCCTTGCTGAACTGTATTGCCCAGGCCGCCTTCGGACGTGTGACGGCGAGCGACAGAGCATTGTGAGTACGTCTCGGGTCTTGCCTCTGGTCTTCCCCGGAACACCACTGGTCGCTCCTACCCGCTCCTGTCCGCTCCCCTCCGCTCCCCTCCGCTCCCCTCCGCTCCCCTCCGCTCCCCTCCGCTCCCCTGGTCGCCCCCCTGGTCGCCCGTGGTCGCCCACTTGGTCGCCCTGGTCACCCCTTTGGGCGCCACCGGACCAGTGACTTGATAGTCCCAGTGGGGCGCGGCGCCGCGATTTGTCCGTACATTCGTATTACGTATGGTGGCGGCCGCCTGGCCTGCCTACCGCCGGTCTCTCTGCGAGCATTGGGTGGCGGCCGCCTAGCCTGCCTACCGCCGGTCTCTGCGAGCATTGGGTGGCGGCCGCCTGGCCTGCCTACCGCCGGTCTCTGCGAGCATTGGGTGGCGGCCGCCTGGCCTGCCTACCGCCGGTCTCTCTGTGAGCGGCAGCTGCTCCGGCTGGGGATGTCGTGTCGCCGCCGCCCCTCCCTCCCCGCCGCCCCTCCCTCCCGCCCCCGCCCCTCCCTCCCCACCGTCCATCCCTCCACCACAGCGGGACTGAGCACAGCAGCAGCGGCGGACTGAGAGAGAAGAGAGAGGAGAGAGGAGGAGGAGAGAGGAGAGAGAGAGAGAGAGAGAAGAGAGATAGAAGAGAGAGAAGAGAGGAAGAGAGATGGAGATGGAGATGGGGGAGATGAGATGGAGATGGAGATGGAGATGGAGATGGGATGGAAGATGGAGATGGAGATGGAGATGGAATGGAATGAGAGATGGAGATGGAGATGGAGATGGAGATGGAGTTGGAGATGGAGATGGGAGATGGAGATGGGGAGATGGAGATGAGATGGAGATGGAGATGGAGATGGAGATGGAGATGGAGATGGAGATGGAGATGGAGAATGGAGTGGAGATGGAGATGGAGATGGAGATGGAGATGGAGATGGGAGATTGGAGATGGAGATGGGAGATGGAGATGGAGATGGAATGGAGATGGAGATGGAGATGGAGATTGGAGATGGAGATGGAGATGGAGATGGAGATGAGATGAATGGAGATGGAGATGGAGATGGAGATGGAGATGGAGATGGAGATGGAGATGGAGATGGAGATGGAGATGGAGATGGAGATGGAGATGGAGAGTGGCGGCTTATCCACGACATTTAGGCCTCACGTCAGCGCAGTTAATATTGCTGCGAAGGTGTGTGTCAAGGCCGTATAAGGGGTGCGTGTGTGTGTGTGTGTGTGTGTGCGCGCGCCGGCGCGTGCGCCAACTGAGGGGTGAATGCGTCGAAGTTTCGGTGAATGCTATGTATGACGTGATGTTGCCTTCCAGTGGATGCAGCAGGCAGTTGCGTATAGATGGCTCTTTAGATGGTTCGGAAATTATTTTTGCGATCAGGGACGTTTATTCTTGATGGCGATAGTCTGCTGCCGTATTCAAGAGACGATTTATCCGCCCCCGGAAGATATGTAGACTGTTGTGATATATATGCTGAAGACTACAGTGTAGGCAGTGTAGCCAAGACTGTAGAGTTTAGAAAGGTGTCCTTTCAAGTTTCAAGTGTGGGATCGTGATATACCACAGCTCTATATTGTTGGTAATGTGCATCCAGTATCCACTTATGCTATGCCATTACGAGTTTAATGTCTCGTCAATCCTTTCGAATAACGCTGAATTCATATTCACTGGTTCTGCACTCTGCGGTTATGTTTGGATTCATATTCACTGGTTCTGCAGGTATGTTTGAATTGAAATTGACTGGTTGTGCAGGTATGCACTCGTAGGTATGGCGTTGTCCCGTTGGCTGGTGGTGGGGGAGGGGGTCCACTGGCGCCCAGAAAATTCGCCGTACAGCCAGCCATCCAATCGCCAGCACCGGTCGTCAAAAGCGGCAGCCGTAAATCTGGGGCCGATGTTAATCCGTGTGTCGGTGTGGCTGTTCGGGAAAGTGAAACACGTGCTGGCTGTGGGACGGGACACGCTTCCGTCGGGCCCCCTCGACGGCACATTCCCCCCCCCCCCGCACCCGCCCGCGGTCAGCTGTCAGCCGATCCAGGTTGAGCGCTCCGAACGAAGAAGGGGGCGCACCGAGCAGGCATTCCCAGACGACCGTAGAGAACAGTGCACTGTGGGCACCGGATTGCCGATACCAGCGATGACGGAGCAGAGGGACTGATTCCGATACCCAGCGATGACGGAGCAGAGGGAACTGATGCCGATACCCGGCGATACGAGCAGAGGGAATGATTGCCGATACCCAGGCGACTGACGGAGCAGAGGGAACTGATTGCCGATACCCAGCGATGACGGAGCAGAGGGAACTGATTGCCGATACCCGGCGATGACGGAGCAGAGGGAACTGATTGCCGATACCCAGCGATGACGGAGCAGAGGGATCGCTACATATTACCGAGGCGTGAAATGGGCGAGCAATTCCCGATGGTAAAGAGAGCCGTATCGGCCGTCTGTCTGAGACGTCTCTATTGAGACGTTTGTATTATAAGTAAGACTGCTCTCGAGTCGCACTGTTCGTACGGAGACGTGTGTTAACTGTTGCGGTATGTACGAGACGTGTGTTATGGACCATGTGTCAGGTAGAGCTGACTCGACTCAACTCTGTGAGGGAGCTGTAGATACTAAAGTCCAGTCCCAAGCAGCCCCTAGGGCACAGTCGCAAGCAGTCCGATTCCTCTCTCGAGGGCTCATAGCAATTATAAATTACAGTCCCAGCAGCCCCCAAGGGCACGTCGCAAGCCAGCCAGTCCTCTCCCGAGGGCTAATTAGCAAATAGCCATTTCAGTCCCCAGCAGGCCCCCCGAGGGCCAGTCGTAAGTCAGTCCAATCCTCTCCGAAGGGCTCATAGCAATAGCAACCCAGTCCAAGCAGCCCCAGAGGGCACAGTCGTACGCCAGTCCAGTCCTCCCCCCGAGGGCTCATTAGCAATAGCAATCTAGTCCCAGCGGCTCCCCGAGGGCACAGTCGCAAGCCAGTCCAGTCCTCCCCCAAGGGCTCATTAGCAAAAGTAATCCAGTCCAAGCAGCCCCGAATGCCCACAGTCGCAAGCCAGTTCAGTCCTCCCCCGAGGGCTCATTAGCAATATAAAAATCCAGCCCCAGCATCCCCCGAGGGCACAGTCGTAAGCCAGTCCAGTCCTCCCCCGAGGGCACATTAGCAATACAGTCGTACCCAGTCCAAGTTCCTCCCCCCCAAGGGCTCATAGCAAAAGTATAATCCAGTCAAGAGCCCCCGAATGCACCGTAGCAGTCCCGAAACAGTCAGCCCCCCGAGGCATACGTTCAGGTCCCGTTCAGTCAGCCAACGAGGGTACAGTAGCAATCAGTCCTGGACAACCCACCAATGGGTATAGATCGCTATCAGGTCCGTCCCAGCCAGCCTCCCGATGGCACCTAGCAACATCAGTACAGGACACAAAAATCTGCATCAGGGCACAATACCCCTGGCGTATTGAATCGTTCTCCGGGCATGTCACCAAAGCACAGCAGCTCCCATTGGCCGACACTGCTGACCGGAAAATAGCCACTCCATGCTGCTCTCGCCGGACAGCTTACGTCGCTTCGTACGGTTCCATCCACTCGTACGTGGATACAAAAAAAAAAATGCCTCTCTCCACCCGTAGTGTCACGCTGATGTTCGCGCGGGTGTCACCTCTTCAACTGCCGCCACAACAATCCCCGACTCCCCATCCCTCCGGCCGGTCCGCCGACCCCTTTTGTTCTTCGTCAACCCTCACTCGCGCCCTCAATGTACACTATCGTCTTGCCGCCAATTGTCCCATTATGGACATGTGTCAGGTAGAGCTGACTCGACTCAACTCTGTGAGGGAGCTGTAGATACTAAAGTCCATTTGATTCAAAATTTACTCGCCGACTCGGGAGTGGCACTGCACTCTGCTGGCTCTGAGGTGATCGGTGGCGGGCTGAGGCCCGGGGTAGTACCCTCCTTCAGAGCCCGTCTCACGACAGGTGACTCGCTACGATCGACCCGGCCCGGTCCGCCGAAGCCCGAAGATCGTTTCATGGAACGATTCTGACCGAACAGCCTCCGCTGGCCTCATGGTGCTGAAAGCCGACGAGCCGCAGACATGCTAAGCTAACGTCATATCAGACCAGTTAATTCACTTCGTTAGAAACGCTACTGACTTGTCTGGATTATATATAAATAATATTACTATTACAGGGCTCGCCACAGGGGGGACGGGGGGACAACCGTCCCCCCAGCCGTTAGGCTGGGGGATTACCCCTCCAGTTTTGGACATCTCCTCAGGCATTTATCTGCACTTCACTTCGGAAAACATGCATTTTATTCAATATCGTATGCGTTTGGGAAAAGCATGTGCTCGGCCTTTCTCCTGTATACTTTTTTCCGCTTTTGTTTCACTGGAACTGTCATAAAAAAAACCTGTTTTGGCGGACATGTAGCTAGTCTGCCTTCCCAGCTCGAAACAAGGCAAGCGGGCGAAACGCAAAGACGCGAACATCGGCACCCAGAAGCCTGCTCCAGTTGGTGGCTCATGCGTTGCTGACGAAGATCTATTAAAATAAATAGTTATATCTCCCTTAATAGAATAGTTCACTTTGATTGTTTTTTTCCAAACCAATTATGATATATTTTTAAAAGACAAAACTTCTTTCATGTCAGAAATAGCCATACATCGCGCCGATTCAGGCAGAAAGACGAAATTATGAATTTATTCAAAAACTATATGCGTACTCTACCTCAACTCAAACGTGGCTCAGCAATCAGATAGATGTTAGTCGGCGTAAGGATTACGTAAGCCTCTGCCCAGGCGTGTGAGGCCCACAACAGCCTCTGCCCAGGTGTGTAAGCCCACAATCCTCGACAAAAAGTCAAATATATTCAGCTGGAGCAGCCCTTCAGACCAAAAAACTTGCAGTCATGGGTTTTCAAACAGCGGCTACAAAAACTGCTATCTCAGTTCAAACCATTTGGATGGTGAACTACCTTTAATAGTGGAAACCAGGCCCGGGACTAATTCCTCCCTGAGCCATCTCCCCCAAGGCCAACTCCTCCAGATACACAGGACCATTTTATGAGCGTAAACGTCGTAGGGCTGCCTTCTCGCCGTTTTCAAATATATTTTACACTGTCCAAATGCCACTGCAGATCCAGTGGCATTTAGAGCCATTGCCCCAAGAATAAGTGCCTGTTTGCCCCCCCCCCCCCAACGATGAACGCAAGAAAGAAGCAATCGATATCATTTATCTGGCTTGCTTTAGGAGAAAATGTACAGGCTAACAATGATTCAAGAAAAATAACAATTTATCGTCGGAAATGCAGAGTCAAAATCCAGCTATTCCGCAGTAAAACAAACTGGAAAATTTAACACCGCTTTGCGACAAGTTTCGGCAATTGCTGTATACAAATTTTTTATTAATCACTATCCATCTACAAGCGGAGGTCACCGTCTATATTTTCTGGGTTTTATTCAATGGATTGAGAGAATCCATGGTTTTATCAGGCCAAACCCGTAAAATTTCGCGCCGCTTCGCGGCGCTAAATAATTTAAAGGTACCTACTATAAACATGGAAATTTCATATGGAAATGCGCTGCAAAGAAGCATTTCTTCGTCATTCAGCTGACCCCCACTTAAAACATTCGCACACCCCCCAGAGTCGGTTTGAAGATAACCTTATTACTGCTATATGTGTATATCCGTAGCAGGTATGCTACAAAATATTGCCGCTTTTGCGGTTTTTTATGTTTTTTAAGGCTATAATACCAAAAAGCGACCGCCCATATTCATGGGATAACAAAAATGGGTACCTTTTTGCCAAAAAAATACCCCAAAACGCGACGGCTGGATAAAACCAGTGTCCGTCCCCCCCCCACTCAAAAATATCGTGGCGACGCCCCTGTACAATATAGATATATAATATGATATATATATAATATATATATATAATATATATATATTATTAATATGTATATTTTATGGGCCATCTTGTTGTTGTATTTCCTCCTTCCCCTAGTCCGCCCAGATAGTGCTGGCAGTGCAGTGTTTGTAACTTTCGTTGCTGCCCTGACTAACCCGTACGTTCTGTGTTTTTGTTGCAGTTGAGTGAAGTTGCAGCTCTGTGCTGACAGCGTTGTCAGGGGGCTGCAGCAGCTGTTACGACCGTCACACGAGACAGCAAGGCAAGGCTGCTGAGTGTTTTTTACCGCTTCGCTCCGCAACGCGGCTAACTAAAGGAGACGGCCATCTTCTGGCAAAGGCGGAACCAGAACGGTGGCTGGGGGGATCTGGTTATGGGCGTAAAATAACCAAGGAGTTGTTGCACTCTGAAACCCTATTCAACATACAAGGGTGATTTAGGGGTGGCAAATTCCCCAAAGTCTTGCACATTTCTGGAAACTCATCGGATTTTGCTTGGTTACGCATTGATAGCTGATTTATAACTAACTTTTCAAGTAAAAGTTGTTGAGATTTTCTTATAGGTGCATCAGGAAATGTGTAAATTTTGCCCCAATTTTAGGCGGTTTGGGGGATGGCTTAGGAGTTGAGGTGCCCTTAAACCCAAACCATTATCCCCCCCCCCTGGATCTGTCAGTGCCTTCTGAAGCCGTGCGTTTAAAAAATGTGGACTTTGATGCTGTGCAAAGATCTCGTGGATCAATGTTGTTGAGTTGTGTGTTGGGCTGCATCACAGCCGTTTCCTGCCAGAGCTATTTGAGATCGTCCGGCATCATACAGTCTCGGCCCTGAGTTCTGTGACCGCTACGCAGTTCAGTTATGATACCCGGCCAACCAGCAGAGGCGGTGCATTACAATGACTCATTCCCAGCTCTGATATCAAGGCTTATGTCGTTGAACAGCGCCCTTCCATTTTCGCTGCTCGGTGATGTATTAACGATGCCTGTTGTGTGGTTTTGCCTGGTACAACATTAACGAGTCGTCACTACCCTGACTTGCCCCGCCAGATTGCTGCTGGCGGGGTGTGCCCGGTGGTGCCCGCTGCCCACACTGCTAACCTAGGTGGCCGGCGTGACGTCAGGCTGGAGTTCCGAGGGGGAAGCGATGTCCAGCGGTCACCCGGAGCTGCAGACCCCCCCCCCCCACCACCCACCCACCCATCCTTTCCTCTTGTACTCAGGGCTCCTCACCATCATGCGCCCTATACATGTGTTTATAACAAGTTATAACTGACCGAGGGCCCCTTGGGCCTTCCGAGGCCGCCTCAGGCCTTCCGAGGCCGCCTCAGGCCTTCCGAGGCCGCCTCAGGCCTTCCGAGGCCGCCTCAGGCCTCCCGAGGCCCCCTCAACCTGTTTCGAAATGAATTACAGATAGCTACAAAGTCTATCAAACCAATCATGCCAGTCAAGCAAACAACTGAAGACAAAGCAAACAACGTATTATACAAGCGAAATCGAGTATTATACAAGCGAAATCGAGTCGAATCTATCTTCACATTTAATCATCGTTAGTAAGTAAATTTGTCACCATTCACGCGCAGAGCGTGCTCTTTATCTCGGGTGACCTGCGATTATGCAACACAGACCTTCCGAGGGCCCCACAATCGAACTAACTTCTCATAACTTCTCTTACAAATGTATGGGTGGAAAATAATATTTTTGCCCCCAACTTTGTATTGTGGGCAGCAGACACCCTGCCGTCGCCCGTAGATTACGGAGACGGCGGCGGAGACGGTGACGGTGGTGGAAGAGACATCCGGAGATGTGCCTTGTCTCATGGCCTCACCTGACTCTGATCGAGGGGCATAGGCGTGGGCACAGGGGTGCGGGTGATGGCCCCCTCACTTTTAGGCAAAATGTGTTGAAAAAGTATTGTATTTTGCTTGGTAAAAAAACACGCGGGCAAAGGTTTGCCAAGATGAGAAGAGCCCAAATCTGCAAAAAAAATAGGGTAGGGGGCGGGTTTTCTTAAGACGATATCAAAGATGCACTGGTCCCCACTTTTTCGTGACGATCCTATATCCCTGAGGGGGACATAACCATCCCACGCCCAGCCCCCTCCGACAGTCTGTCCATCAACCCGCTCTGTTCCTGTCTGGGATTCTCTTGTCTGCCTTCTCCACCAGTTTATGTCCCTTACGGCAGTGCATGTTTTTGTCTTCCTTTCAATCCCCATCCGGCCTCCATTTGGTCCTGTTCGGCCTCCATTCGGCCCTGTTCGGCCTCCATTCGGCCCTGTTCGGCCTCGGGTCGATGCTGTTCGGCGTCGGCCCTGCCGTGGTCCTGGCGGGCCAACCGGTCGTCGGCCGTCGGCCGTCGATGAACCCCCCCTGCCGCCGGGGGGTGGCGGTCGATGCGCGGGCCGGGCCGCTGCTGGCTGCGTGCCGGTCGGCATCAGCAGCAGCAGTGGCGGGGCGGCGGCGGCGGCGGCAGCGGCGGCGGCGGCAGTCGGGCCCAAGGCCCTATAGCCGTCGGTCGGGCCGTGGAACCGGCGCGGCGAGGCGCGGCGCGCTCCGTCCCGGCCGCGTTATGTGCGTCTGGTGTCTGGTGGATCGTGCAGGGTAGGTGGATAGGGTGCCGGGGAAGTATGGCGAGGTGTTGGGTCTGGTGGATCGCTGCAGGGTAGGTGGATAGCGGTGCCGGGGAAGATGCGAGGTGTTGGGTGTTGGGTCTGTGGATCGTGCAGGGTAGGTGGATAGGCGGTCGGGGAAGTATTGCGAGGTGTTGGGGTCTGGTCTGGTGTTTGGTGGATCGGCAGGTAGGTGATAGGTGGCCGGGGAAGTATGCGAGGTGTTTGGTGGTTCGGGTGTCTGGGATTCGGTGCAGGGTAGGGTGGATTAGCGGTGCCGTGAAGTATGGCGAGGTGTTGGGGTGTCTGGTTCTGGTGATCGTGCAGGTAGTGTTGATTAAGTGCCGGAAGTATTTTTTTTTTTTTTTCTTGGCGAGGTTTGGGGTGGTCTGGTGTCTGGTGATCGTGCCAGGTAGGTGGATAGGGTGCCGGGAAAGGGGGAAGTTATGCGAGTGTTGGGGTGGTTCTGGTGTCTCTGTGATCGTGTGCAGGGTAGGTGGATAGGGTTGCGGGCGGAAGTACTGCGATGGTTGGGGTGGTCTGGGTCGGTATCGTGAGGGTAAGGTGATAGGGTGCGGGGAAGTATGCGAGTGTTGGTGGTCTTGGCATGTCTGGTGGATCGTGCAGGGTAGGTGGATAGGGTGCCGGGAAGTATGCGAGGCTTTGGGTGGCTGGTTGTCTGTGGATCGTGCAGGGTAGGTGGATAGGGTGCCGGGGAAGTATGGCGAGGTGTTGGGGTGGTCTGGGGTGGGCCGACATGGTGACTGGGTTACTATCGGGCGGTGCCGTGATCCCAGTGTTGGGTCATGACCGTCGTGCCCCCGGCCGGCCGGCTGTGTTGGACAGTTTGGTGGCGGCTGGTGGCGGCTGGTGGCCGCATGGCCGCCGGTATCAGCTGTGTGCATAGGTGGGATGCAGCTGTCAGTCCTATGCTATATACCTACCACCGAGCAGGCTATGTCCTATGCTATATACCTACTATATCCAGTCCTATGCTATATACCTACCACCGAGCAGGCTATGTCCGGCTCATGTCCGGGCCACCAGACTTGTAACGACTCAAATTGTTTAGAGTTGACTTCAGTCTGACTCAACAGCCGAAGAACTTACTTGACTCTTGACTAAAGTGCTGTTTATAACAATTGAATCGACTCGACTCTAGACTTAAGTGCCGATTTTTAATTTAATCTACTCGACTCAAGACTCATGCAACAGTGTCTGACTCATGAGTCGATTCACGACTCAACTCTGAGTCATTTACAAGTCTGCGGAACATAATACAACTGACCGGGGGGGGGGGCAGTGTTCGTCACGAGGCTCATCAACCCCCAGCCCAGCCCTGCCCTGGCCCATGAACACCAAGCCCTGTCAAATTAACAATATTGAGGCCCATGCCCGGTACGGTCCATTCAGTTTAAGCATGTAGTTATTTTCACAAAATGTGCAATTATTATCCTAGCACATTTACTTGTATACTGTCAATCTGAAATAATATCACTCACCTGTGTGTTGCTGTGGAAGTAAACTGTTGATTAAAATGTGTTTAAGCTCTGACCTGGCTTGCGCGGCGGATTATTTCAACATTCTCAGCCCAGGCCCGTCCAGAGCTCAACGATTTCCTTAAAGTTGAGGCCCGGCTCATGGCCCACGGGCCAGTCCGGACAATACACCTGACCGGGGGTGCTGCGGGCAGCAGTGGTCTGCCTGGTCCACAGTATACCGTGACGGGATGCTGCGTGCAGCAGTGGTCTGACCTGCGTCCACAGGTATTTACCTGACGGGGCGTGCTGTGGGCAGCGTGGTCTGCCTTGGTCACAGGTACACGACCGGGGGTGCTGGGGCAGCAGTGGTCTGCTGGATCACCGTATACCTGACCGGGGTGCTGTGGGCAGCAGTGGTCGTGCCTCGTCCACAGTATACCTGACCGGGGCGTGTGGCAGCAGTGTCGTGCCTGGTCCACAGTATTCTGACCGGGGGTGCTGTGGGCAGCAGTGGTCTGCCTGGTCCACAGTACACCTGACCGGGGGTGCTGTGGTTGGTCGCGCGGTACAGTGGTAGTCTGACAAGCTGAGGCGGTGACTCAGGACGAGAAGTGGGACTTATCAGAGCCGAGGCCCGCTATGAATGACTATCGGGAGTGGTGTGCCGGCCACTGAGACAGACCGGGTCGCCACTGAGACAGACCGGGTCGCCACTGAGGGTCGCCACTGAGACAGACCGGTGCCACTGGACACAGACCGGGGTCGCATGAGACAGACACGGGTCGCCACTGAGGGTCGCCACTGAGACAGGACCGGGTCTGCCACTGAGGACAGACCGGGTCGCCACTGCAGACAGACGGGTCGCCACTGGTGTCGCCACTGAGACAGACCGGGTCGCCACTGATGACAGACGGGTTCGCCATGAGGGTCGCACTGAGGGTCGCCATGAGACAGACCCGGGTCGCCACTGAGACAGACGGGTCGCCCACTGAGGAGGTCGCCACTGAGGGTCGCCAGCTGAGGACAGACCGGGTCGCCACTGAGACAGACCGGGTCGCCACGAGACAGACCGGGTCCGCACGTGAGGGTCCGCCACTGAGGGTCGCCACTGAGGGTCGCACTGAGACAGACCGGGTCGCACTGAGCAGCCGGGTCGCACTGAGGGTCGCCACGTGAGGTCCCACTGAGACAGACCGTGTCGCCACTGAGACAGACGGTCGCCACTGAGACAGACCGGGTCGCACACTGAGGGTCGCCACTGAGGGTCGCCACTGAGGGTCGCACTGAGAAAAGACCGGTCGCCACTGAGGACAGCCGGTCGCCACTGAGGGTCGCCCACTGAAGTCGCCACGTGAGGTCCGCCACTAGACCAGACCGGGTCGCCACTGAGACAGACCGGGTCGCCATGAGGGTCGCCACGTGAGGGCGCCACTGAGGACAGACCGGCGTCGCCACTGAGACAGAACCGGGTCGCCACGAGACAGACCGGGTCGCACTGAGACAGACGCGTCGCACTGAGACAGACCGGGTCGGCCACTGAGACAGACCGGGTCGCCACTGAGGGTCGCCTGAGACAGACCGGTTCGCATGAGGGTCGCCACTGAGACAGACGCGGGTCGCCACTGAGTGTCGCCATGAGACAGACCGCGGTCGCCACGTGAGACAGACCGGGTCGCACACTGAGGGTCGCCACTGAGAGCAGACCGGTCGCCAGAAACAGGGACCGGGTTCGCCACTGAGGTCGCCACTGAGACAGGACCGGGTCGCCACTGAGACAGACCCGGGTTCGCCACTGAGGGTCGCCATGGAGGGTCGCCACTGAGGGTCGCCACTGAGACAGACCGGTCGCCACTGAGACAGACCGGGTCGCCACTGAGGGTCGCCACTGAGGGTCGCCATGAGACAGACCGGGTCGCCTCTGAGACAGACCGGGTCCGCCATAGACAGACCGGGTCGCCATCGAGGGTCCGCCACTGAGACAGACGGGTTTCGCCACTGAGGGGTCGCCACTGAGACAGACCGGGTCCGCCACTGAGACAGGGACCGGGTCGCCACTGATGGTCTCACTGAGGGTCGCCACTGAGCGGTCGCCACTGAGACAGACCGGGTCGCCACTGAGACCAGACCGGGTCGCCACTGAGGGTCGCCACTGAGGACAGACCGGGTCGCCACTGAGACAACCGGGTCGCCACTGAGGGGTCGCCACTGAGGGTCGCCACTGAGACGGTCGTCCACTGAGGACAGACCGGGTCGCCACTGAGACAGACCGGGTCGCCACTGAGGTCGCCTGAGGGTCGCCCACTTGAGACAGGACCGGGTCGCCACTGAGACAAGAAACCGGGTCGGCCACTTGAGGGTCGCCACTGAGGGTTCGCGCCACTGAGGGTCGCCACTGAACAGACCGGGGGTCGCACTGAGACAGACGGGCGCCACTGAGGGTTCGCCCATGAGGGTCGCCACTGAGGGTCGCCATGAGACAGACCGTGGTCGCCACGTGAGACGACCGGTCGCCACTGAGGGTCGCCACTGAGGACAGACCGGGTCGCCACTGAGACGACCGGGTCGCCACTGAGACAGACCGGGTCGCCACTGAGACAGACCGGGTCGCCACGTGAGACAGACCGGGTTCGCCACTGAACAGACCGGGTCGCCACTCGAGGGTCCGCCACTGAGACAGACCGGGTCGCGCACTGAGACAGACCGGTTCGCCACCTGAGGGTCGCCGACTGAGACAGACCGGGTCGCCACGTGAGACAGCCGGGTCGCCACT
Organism: Semibalanus balanoides; assembly: GCA_014673585.1. NCBI lineage: Eukaryota > Metazoa > Arthropoda > Thecostraca > Balanomorpha > Balanidae > Semibalanus > Semibalanus balanoides. The sequence goes on from VOPJ01000745.1 coordinate 78,022, forward strand.
GAGGTCGCCACTTGAGACAGACCGGGTCGCACTGAGCGGTCGCCACTTGGAGACAGACGGCGTCGCCACGGGGTCGCACTGAGACAGACCGGGTCGCCACTGAGACAGACGGTTCGCCACTCGAGGTCGCCCACTGGACAGACCGGGTCGCACTGAGACAGACCGCGGTCGCCACTGAGGGTCGCACTGAGACAGACGGGTCGCCATTGAGGCGTCGCCACTGAGACAGACCGGGTGGCCACTGAGACAGACCGGGTCGCCACGAGACAGGACCGGGTCGCCACTGAGACAGACCGGGTCGCCACAAAAAATGAGACAGACCGGGTCGCCACTGAGACAGACCGGGTCGCCACTGAGACAAGACCGGGTCGCCACTGAGGGAAAAGACCGGGGTCGCCACTGAGACAGACCGGTCGCACTGAGACAGACCGGCGTCGGCCACTGAGACAGACCGGGTCGCCACTGAGACAGACCGGGTCGCCACTGAGACAGGACGGGGTCGCCACTGAGAACAGACCGTGTCGCCACTGAGACAGACCGGGTCGCCACTGAGACAGAGCCGGGTCGCCACTGAGAAGACCCGGGTCGCCACTGAGGACAGACCGGGTCGCCAACTGAGGGTCGCCGAGGGGTACACTGAGACAGGACCTGGGTGCGCCACTGAGACAGGACCGGGTCGCCACTGAGGGTCGCACTGAGACAGACCGTGTCGCCACTGAGACAGACCGGGTCGCCACGTGAGACAGACCGGTGTCGCCACTGAGACAGACCGGTTCGCCACTGAACAGACCGGGTCGCCACTGAGACAGACCGTGGTCGCATGAGACAGACCGGGGTCGCCATGAGACAGACCGGTCGCCACGTGGACAACCGGTCTGAGACAGACCGGGTCGCCACTGAGACTCCGGTCGCCCACTGTGTCGCTTGTGGACCGGGGTCGCCACTGAGACGACCGGGTCGCCACTGAGACAGACCGGGTCGCTATGAGACAGACCGGGTCGCCACTGAGACAGACCTGGTCGCCACTGAGACAGGACGGGTCGCTAAATGCAATGAGATGTACCGGGTCGCCACGAGACAGCCGGGTCGCCACTGAGAAGACGGGTCGCCACTGAGACAGACCGGGTCGCATGAGGGTCGTACTAGACATACCGGGTCGCCACTGAGACAGACGGGTCGCCACTGAGACAGACCGGGTCGGCCACGTGAGGTCGCCACTGAAGACAGACCGGGGTCGCCACTGAGACAGACGGGTCGCACTGAGACAGAAACGGGTCGCCATGAGACAGACCCGTCGGCACTGAGGGGTCGCACTGAGACAGACCGGGTCGCCACTGAGACAGTTCTGCCAGACAGATCGGTCGCCACTGGACAGACCGTGGTCGCCACTGAGACAGACCGGGTCGCCACTGAGAACAGACGGCGCCACTGAGACAGACCGGGTGCCACTGAGACAGACGCGGGCGCCACTGAGACAGACCGGGTCGTCCATGATGGGTCGCCACTGAGACAGGACGCGGGTCCGCCCTGAGGGAGTACCGGGTCGCCACTGGGGTCGCCACTGAGACAGACCGGGTCGCACTTGAGACAGACCGGGTACGCCACTAGAAGGGTCGCCACTGAGACACGACCGGGGTCGCCACCTGAGGGTCGCCACTAGACAGACCGGAGGTCGACCACTAGACAGACCGGGTCGCACTGAGACAGACCTGGGTCCCACTGAGAGCAGACCGGGTCGCCACTGAGACAGACCGGGTCGCCACTGAGACAAGAGCCGGGTCGCCACTGAGACAGAACCGGGTCGCCACTGAGGCGCCACTGAGACAGACGGGTCGCCACTGAGACAGACCGGGTCGCCACTGAGACAGACGGGTCGACTTGAGACAGAACGGGTCGCCACTCGAGACAACCGGGTCGCCACTGAGACAGACCGGGTCGCCACTGAGGGTCGCCACTGAGACAGACCGGTCGCCACTGAGGACAGAACCGGGTCGCCACTGAGACAGACCGTCGCCACTGAGACAGACCGGCGCTCGCCACTGAGACAGAACCGGGTCGCACACGAGACAGACCGGGTCGCCACTGAGGGTTCGCCACGTGAGACAGACCGGGTCGCCACTGAGACAGACCGGGTCGCCACTGAGACAGACCGGTCGCACTGACGGGTCGCACCTGAGGACAGACCGGGTCAGCACTGAGACGACCGGGTCGGCCACTTGAGGGTCGCCACTGAGACGGACCGGGGTCGCCACTGAGGACAGACGGGTCGCCACTGAGACAACCGGGTCGCCATGAGGGTCGCCACTGAGGGTCGCCACTGAGACAGACCGGGTCGCCACTGAGACAGACCGGGTCGCCACTGAGACAGACCGGGTGGACTGTGAGGTATCGGTGGAGTGGAGAGATGCCATTTGTGACCGACGACCGTGCGGTTCACAATTATTGGCGTTGTTCTGAGAATGTAGTGTCAGGTCTGCCCCGTTTACATGCTCACCAACATACCAGTGGCCAGTGGTTCTGATGCAATTAAATGCTAGCTTCACAGTTGTGGTTTACATAATGAAAATGGAAAACAGATTGAATCTTCCTCGTTTTATATTTGTTTACATTTGTATTTGCTGTACCTCAGAATGCCTGTATTTGTGTTGAGCTGGGTGCTGTTGCCCGCCTCCTCGTGGTGCGTCGTCCGGGTTAGTTCGGCTGCTGCATCCCTCCCTCTGGCCTCTCCTCCACTGCTGCCATTTAACACACATCTGTCAGGAACGCGTCCGTGCTCGTTCAGCGCCCCATTAGCTGGCTACCGACACGGCCGCCAGGGGCGTTACAGTCGCATCGCCGTGGAGAACATTAATTAAGTCAAAACCGTTTCTCCGGAAAATGGGTCTGATATTGTGCGACTCGGCACTGGGCTACCGGTGTGTTTAACAGCGCGGTTTCTGCTGACGGTGAGGTGCCGGTCGGTCGGGCGGGGTGACTGCCCTGGGCCCGGTAGACCTCCGTCCCTGCCGTGGCGCCGCTGCTGCTCCATCAGACACAGCAGCCCACAGCACATTCCGCTGCTCGCCGGCGAGACCCGGCCCTGCCCGCAACACCGGCTGCTTTTTACCGCTGCAGACGTATTGGATTAACGCCGGTGGTGCGTCGGTCGGCGGCGGCCGGTCACTCGGCGCGCACTTCTTTGTCGGACTCGCCGCTGCATTTGGCGGCGCTTTTCAGGTTTTGCGTGGCTGGTGTACGAAAAAGTTGCCGCCGGTTTTTGTGGTGTGGATTTGACCCATTTGGTTTGTTGCGGTCAGTGTGAGATCGATAGATCGGCCGGCATCTCTCGATTACACCGGGCTGACGGAGCGCCCGCTGCAGTCGGGTGGTGGAGCTGGCTTGACGCCGGCTCCCCGCCGCCTCGCGGAGTTGGACTGACTCGGCGGCGGCTGAGACGACCCTCACGCGACCGCCGCAGTTCGGCCGACCGTCGCCGGGCGGCGCTGCCGGCGACGTTTCCTGACCGGCACAGCTGACTTCCGGCGGGCACGGCGCGCGTCTCGACCGCCGCCGCCGGCCATCACGCGTGCGCCTCGTACGCTCGGCTGAGACAGTGGTGAGACAGTGGTGTCTGACAGTCTGATGCGCAGAGCTCAGTCTCGACACACGAGCTCCTCTGAGCGGCGCGGCGTGCCGTCTGTGGCGACGGCGGCTGAACGGTCATTTCCTGTGAGCGGCCGGCGGAAGGGCCGGCTCTGTGCTGGCGGCACGAGTCGGCCAGCCCGGCTGGGCTATCATCGACCCAGCTGGGCGGCCCGCCGCCGCCGCCCGCCCGCCTGTTGACTATTTACGGCCGAGTACGCTGCGTGCCTCCCTGGCGGCCTTCCCCGCTGCCGCTAGCGCCGCCCAGCGGCAGACATCTGAACTAAGCGGCCAGCTTGCAGTAAACCGTTTCGGACCGTGAGTTTATCGGAAACCGACGGCGACGGATCAGTGCGGTGGGCGGTGATTCATTGATTCCTGGTCGGTATGTGCTCTGTGGCCCTTCTGGTTGGAAGATTTGAGTGCAGACATTGTCATAGTTCCGGCTAGCATGGACCTTATTATACAAGCAGAGGTCAAGCCACGTTTCATCACTACCTTATATCTGCTACCTAATGCGTGCAGCCCGCCACATCTGTGGCATGAAATGTCTGCGAAATTATATGGCATTTCCGTAGCAGGTCATGGGAAAGGTTAGTTAAGCATCCGGTGTGAATATCAGTCGCTCGGTAAACGGACTGTTCATTCGCGTCCGTCAATTCTCGACTAAATGAAGTGCCTATTGGTGATGTTCATGTCAATGTGATATTAAATGTGAAATTAATGTCAAATTAATGTAGATGATGATATTTGCCATTTGACCCAGTAACCTCGCAGGCAGCGGCACGAGTCGGTATGTTTCGTTGTCTGGTAATCGATTTGACCTTTCGTTTTCCGTGGAGGCTCGTTTTGTGAGTGATACACCAGACATTTGTCCTTTCGCCATAGTAATTCTGGTCCTGAGGTCTCCACCCGCCTCGTCGCCTGCTGGGGCTAGCTATTCATCTCGAGTACTACCGACGGCACAGTGCCCCTGCAGGAGAGACATCGGGAGTGCTGTTATTGGCTTTGGCCGAGACGCATGGCGTGTTTTTGGTCGCCCCGTCTCTTACTCACTCACGGCGTAGTGCACCGTGGGTTGGGTAATTGTATTCTGATGATACATTCTAGCAGTGAGAAAAGCTGCCGCCGTAAAGCCCTGCGTGCAACGGATCTGAGGAAACTGGAGATCTGACACACCGAACTTGTATGCTTGTGTCCTTTCAGACCGAAATCAGTCAACTGTATGAGGATTTATTCGGATTTCGGATTTCTGAGTCAACGTGGGTCCGGCCAGGTTCATCATGGACAGTGGGGCGTTCACAAGGATTTCTGCAGAAGCAGGACAGTGGGCTCACGCGCGGGTTCATAATTAGGGCACGGCCGACTGCCTTCAACTGTTGTACAAGTGAGGTGGAACGCAGACGGTTCACAGGTTTCATCAGGGGCGGTGGTTTCACTGGTATTTTAGCTCAGATGGATGACAAGGCAGGAGTTGCACGCTGGTTTTACATCAGAGGCAGGGCGGTTCACAGGGAATTACATTAGCGGGGGTTTCCCGGGCCATCGCGTTCCATGGTTCATCTAGGCTCAGGTCCGTCCACGGTTTATTTTACCCTGAGGGAGTGCTCCGCACGCTTCGGTTCGCATTCATCATGGTTTCTCAGAGGGCATGGCTCCGATGTTTATCAAGGATTTATCATTATACGGGCTCGTGGTTGTGTTCCAGACACTGCCCAAGTTATCAGGGGCATGTGTAGGACTTCTCGACTAAAGTGTCATTTCATTCGCTACCGAAAGCAGCATGCAGCGGCTCAACAGAGTGTATCCACAGACAATGTGGTTCTCAGATTTATTCAGGGTATACATTTCCGCACGGGCCAGTGGTCATCAGTTTCTTCCTAATTTCCGCTCGCGCTAGCCGGGAAGTTATGATGTCTCCATAATGTCGCGCTATTCCTTTCTGCTAGTGGTGGGTTGGCCCAACTGCCCCAACTTTCGCCGGCGTTCGACCTCAATAGCCGGCGCTGAATGGTTGGTCACCGTTCGCGTCCCCGTGGGCGCCGCTCGCTCCACCTGGTGCCATGCCGAGTCGGCGGGGAGGGCGGCGGTCGTACATGGTCTCCGTTGTCGCGCAGGCGGCGGCCGCCCAGCCCGCCACGTGCTTTGTCCCTTGGTACTGGGCAGTCCCCGGCGTCTTTCCCACCTTTCCACATTGTGCGCCGATGTTCTGGCGGCGTATCAAGTGTTGTTCGAGTAGCATGCGAACATTCCGGCACCGGTCAGCCACAGCAACTCGTTGTACCGAGCAACGGCGAGCCATAAGATAGCGTGAATGGGTAAGTTAAGGCACCTATTCTTTGGATACGAGCGGACACGTCCAAACATTCCGTTCGGATTTTCAGTGTGTACTATTTTGTCCTCTCCCGAGCCTAGCTCTACCGCACCTGGGCTATAAATTTGGCAATTCGAATGGAGAAACGAAAACTAAAACATAGTCTTATGTGTGTTACGCTCCGAAACATTAATACTGATACACACTTCAATTAACGGCAATGGCTTCTGGTGGCCTTGACTCGAGTCTCGAATATCGGTAATGGATTTTTGTCCCACGAAAAGGTCCGCTCGGAGCAGACCGAATGGGACGTGTTGCTCCGGCGAGCATGCTGTCGCTCTGTGCGGGGAGTGTGCGGTGGCGCTAGAGCTCTGGTGGCGGCACCTGGAGCCGTGCCGGCGGGCGCCACTGGTGCGTTGTTCTGGTGCAGACACTACGCACTGCCTCTCAGAGTTTCAGCGCTACCCTGAAGTCTGGCTACCTGTCCGCGGCGCAAGTCTTTCTGTGCATACGGCCGAGTCGCGCCGCTCCACACATCTGAGCATCGTCGTACCACAAAGTCGTGACTCGGCAACTCAGCTCGATGGCATTGTCTTTTTCGTTGCGCTCACCGCGGTCTCGGTGGACCTCGTAGCTTGTGATGAGGCGTCATCATCGCGGTTATAAAATTCATAAGATTAAGTCAGTATCTGCACGCGACGGCAGGCGCCTCATGTTACGCTTAGTTTGTGTTGGAGGTCAGCGAGGGACGCCGTTCCCGAGCGCGCGACCCAGCCGAGGATGCCGTTCACCCAGCCGGCGGCGGCCCAGCGAGAACGCCGTCCCCAAGCTGCGGCGGATCTCGACCGAAGGACGCGTCCCCAGGCCTGCGGCGAACTCGCACAGTCTTCATGGGGACGCCAGTCCCCTAGCATCGCGGGGCTGCCCCGCCGAGGCGACGCCGTCCCCAGGCCGCGCGGCCCCTGTCGGGAAATTGGTGGTCGAATTGCCGTATACCATTACTTTACTTTGACTTTTAAGGTGACGTGATATTGGAAAATAAAGGTCTGTCACTGTTTTCTGTTGCTCTAATTGATGCATTCCAGCTGCCAAGGAATTTGAAAACAGTCGCTAAAATAAAGTTCGCGGGACACGTCCGTCGGATGCTAATTTATTCAGCTTGATATTCATCAGGTGTTGGCCGACATTGACGTTGCTGCAAACAATGGCGGGCACAACATTCCATTGCTTCTGGTTAGGTGCTCAGATTGTTCAAACCACAAACATGGCTGATGGCTGGGTGTGACATAAACAACAATATATATTAAAATATGTATGTACACAATCTGACAACAACATAGGGATTAAGCCGGGTGAATTCGTGTCATGATTATCATCCGGCGTCGTGTACCTTAATTATGTTAGGAATATGCGTTCCAGCCGTGGAACAAGATTCAGGATATTGAGCGTGAATGATAGTGTTTTCTCTCTCTCTCCTCCCCTCTCTTATCTCTCTCTCTATCTCGTCTCTTTCTCTCAACTCACCTTCATATCTCTTCCTTTCTCGCGATTAGCGCATTTACTGCTGACGTCCAGTTGCTTCGATGACGTTATGTGGACCATAACAAACGATTTGTCTGGCTGCGGCAGCCGGGCGCGTGGTCGGCCCCGTTAGCCAGAGCCGGTGAATGAGCCCCGCCCCACGTCCGGATCACGCCTTTTGACGTCATCCAGTGACGCAACACCGATGCAATTATTGACTCTCCCGCCCCGGTTGTCTTCGACGCAAACTGCCAGACGTGCTGCAACATCTGGGCCCATCTTGCGCCGCCTGCTGTGCTGAGGTCACGCCAAACTCCCCACGCGAGTGGGACGCTCCATGTGGCGAGCTCGCCGGGTCGGTGGGCAGGAGTGAGGTCACTGACCTGCTGCGCTGCCTCCCTCCTTACTGCCGATGACATGCGCCGCCGGCGTGCCCGGCGCCCGCGGCGGAGCCGGACGTTCGTCGTGTTATGAACGCGTTAACGTCACCGTCATCAGAGGGATGGCAGGAGGCGGAGTCGCAGCTGTTGCCGGTCACGTCATAGTGTACGCACGAGCGCTCGCCGCCGCACGCCCTGCGCCGCCGGCCGGCGCCGCCGCGGGGGTGACGTCCGCGTTCTATGCGTGGGCTCCGTGGTACATCATGGGACGGCATTGATTCGCCCTGCTGCTAGGGGTGCTGTCAGTTGACGCGTGGTCTCCCCTCTCTCTCTCTCTATCGCTCCACAATGAGGGAGCGGCAAGCTCGCTGCCAGGTGGAGTCTACGTTGCATGAGCGCGTGGCTCCTGTACTAGGGGACGGCAGTCCGCCTCGCGGACTGGTACGGCATTGACGCGTGGCCATCCCTGGCACCACTACGAGGACGGGCAGCTCGCCGCCGCCGTGATCCGTCTACGTGGCGTGACAGCTGGTTAGGGCTCCTGTCTAGGGGAACGGAGGCTCCGGCCGCAAGTGAGGTTCAACGTTGTGTCGTCTCGGCTCCTGTGATCCATACGGCGGACAGGCAGCCTCTCGTCACGCGCAGGTGCTCTCACGATCTGACGCGGCTCGCCATGTTGTTAGGGACTTGGCGCGCTTCTTGCAATCATGTTCTCCGATAGTTGAATGCCAGAACACTGCCTTGCCCCAATGGTCCACCATAACGCGGATCTCGCATGCGCTAGATTTTCAACCCGGCTGTGTTTATTACGCTAGATTCATGTGAATGGTATCGTCGTGTTCCGCATTGACGGATTCACGCGGTCTTACGATGGTGTGTCCACGGCAGCCACCCGCGCGTGTTTGTGTTGTAAGGCTCAGCAGGTGCAAGCGTCGGCAAGCTGTCGGCGGACCGGCGGACCTGCCAGGCCGCCTGCCTGCCTGCCGGCCGGGCCGGCGGACGATCGATGCCAGCAATCTCCCTCGGCCCGCCGCCGCCGCTCGGCCAGCGGGCCGGCTCCCCTCTCGCCGCGGCGCCGCGTGTTCCTGGGCCGGCGGCGGCGGAGGAGGAGGAGGAGGAGGACTGCAGCCGGTGGCGGTCAGTCGTCAGTCGTGCGGAGGACTGCACTGCTGTGCTGTGGCAGGTGGAGGGGTGATCAGTGACCGGCAGTGATGATCAGTGATCAGTGACGTGTCGGCAGTTATGACACCCGCTGGAGGCGGTAAGCCACTGGGGACGCTGTGTGGCCGTCAGTGACTGGTGCTGCCTGACTGGGGACGCTGTGTGGCCGTCAGTGACTGGACTGCTGCCTGTGGTGTGCTGTGTGTGGCTCGGACGGTCACCGCACCTGGGATAGTTAGTACCGCTGGCGGCACGACAGCAGGCCAGTGAGATGCCCACAGAGCGACCATCTCAGCAGGCCCACGCCATCAGACCAGCTGCCCTATTATATAGCCCTGAGCTGCCCTCACAGGGTGGCACCGGGCCGCCCTGTATCCCGACCCGGGCCGCGCGGCTGCGGCCGGCCGCCATCTTAGGGTGATATTCAGTTCAATGGAGGTAGTGCGTGCGGTGTGTTGGGAGTTGGGGTTGTAATCCCGGATCAGTATCTCGGCAACCACGAGTCGCACGGATAAGGGACGGACACAGTTGTGTAGATAAATGATCGGCCCGGAGTATGCACGTGTAAAAATTATATATATATATACAATTATTGATAAAAACTATACAGCTGTGAAGCGCAATCAAATTCGTTCAAAACCCACCCAAAATGTGTTCATATTGACAAACCTGAAGCATTAAATGACAGGTTTAATCAAAATGCGTCCGATAATCGGTGGTGTGATAATGACACTGGCCGCACTGCTTCGTCAGTCGTCACTGCTGGCTCAGCTGAGAGCATGGTCACACGAGTGTCCAAAGTAGTTGGTGTCTACACTGGTAAGAATCTATCTCTCATGGTTGCGCGTTCGCAAGAGATTGATACGGGTGTAAGCGCCGAGCAGCCGCCAGTGAATGGTTGCAGTCAGTTGCAGTGGTGGTATCTATCGGGGCCCTTGACGATAGCGAAGCGGCCAATGCGTAGGTACTGCTCGTCATCTGTGTCGCCATGTCGCTGAACAATGCAGATATAATCGTGAAGGCTGCCTGCTCCAGTCTCTCCTCGCAGTACGAGTTCGAGTGGAGCTTGTCGCTGGGTCTCGGAAAGATAACGTGTTTTGATTAGTAGCTTAGACTGCAGAGTGTGACTTTTCCTGCCCGGTCTTATATCTCCGCCCTGTACCGCTCCTGCATTCAGGACCAATGACATCACAGGCATGACGTATGCTGTCATGGTAGCTTAGCGAGGCGGCTGCATTAGGCTTAACTCTACGACCATAAAAGGGAAGCGGAAATGCTGAAGACATCAGTGGAAATGTAAGCCAAACTAGTGTTTGATTGGTAGGGAATAAAGCCGCCACATTGGAAATCGAGCCGCTTTGGTCCATTAGATATCTCAATGAGTGCATTATGCTTATTTAAAGCTTGAAGCTCGGTGTGTCGCCTAAGTGTAATAGTGCTCTTCTTCCAGACGTATTGTTGCCGCCAACTCGCAGTTCCGCGAAGAGGTATATACCGTCGAGAGTGACTGGGGAGGTTTCTCGCTGATAGTACCGTAAAGAGCGGGTAGTATCGCATATACAACATAACTGTCAGCAGCAGCAGCAGTAGCACGGCAGTGTCAGTGATAAGTGAGATAGTGTAGCGTAGAAGAGTAGCAGCTCCGGTGTGTGCTCCTGTGATGGATGACTTATAGGTATTACTGTCCTCTATCAGCCTGGGTATTACTCGCCGGAGTCGCCAGCCCACTGGCGTTTGGGTGAAAACCAGAACACGAGTTTAACAATCCGACTGGGGGTGCACCCGAGCTGTCTGATTCAATGAATCGCTGATAGCCAATCGGCGTTAATGCCGTGTTATTCTCACCAGGATGCCGATTGCTCCCGGTTAGCAGATTAAGACCTGTATACTGTGTACGGCCGCGGCTGGATGAGCTGCATATGCCGACAGAAATGCTCAACAACAAACATGCCATCAAATCTGCTGCGGACACTCGCTGGTGTCTGTTAGGGACGGTTTTCGTGGGCCATAATCGTAATTCTGACACATGAAGTCACCTTTATGTATAGTGTTACCGCTAATCACTGGTTTAACGGCCCATGCCCCACACGTTTCCGCCTGGCCGGCTTCACTGCCGTGGCACGATCGCAACCTACCATTGCTGATGCGTGTTGATGTTCGGGGTGCTGGGCATCTTTCCAAATTGATGGACCTTGACGTTGATTTGTTCATCACTCGTGTACCTGTTAGACGTGCCACCGACTGGCCTACGGTCTGCGTGCGTCTGTATCAGTTTGAGTGGCATCTCGCTGACCTGCCGTGTGTGTGTGTGTGTGTGTGTGTGTGTTTGTGTTTCAGTGGCATAGCGACGCCTGGCGGCAGCTGCAGTGTCAGCGACGTGGCCTCGCTGGAGCCGAGCTCGCCGCTCTCTAGCTGTTCAGCGGCCAGCTCAGACGGTGGCGAGGCGCGGCCACCGCCGGCCCTGATGCCACCCAGCCAGCCGACGGCCGCCGCCGCCGCCGCCCAGTGGGCCCGCCCGGCCCCCCGACTCATCACCTGCCGCAGCCGCAGCGAGGGCGACGAGAGTGCCGCCGCCGCCGCCGCCACGCTGCCGACCGCGCCGCTCTCGCCGCCGCGCCAGACGGACGAATCGCGCGAGAGGCCGCCGGCCAAGCGGCGCCGGCGCGCCTCGTCCGGTGAGCGGGCGCCGCGCGCGCCACCGCCGCCCCCGCCGGCCGCCGGCCGGCCGCGCGTCCAAGAGAAGATCACCGAGTACTTCAGCAAGCAGATCAAGCACATATCGGCGCAGGCGTTCCGCAGTATGAAGAAGGAGCTGGGCGCTGTGAAGCATGAGCGCTCTCTGCTGCAGCTGCGCTCCGAGCTGGGGGACGAGCCGGCGCCGCTGACCGACTGCGATGCGCGACAGGCCACCGAGCGCGACGCCACTCTGCTGCGCGCGCTCAAGAAGCGCAACGGCTTCCACGTGCCGCGCGCAGCGGACGCAGCGCCGGCTACGGCTGCGGCGCCGTCGTCTGACTGCGCCACTGCCGGCCGCGCGCCCAGCGAGACCAGCAGCGTCGACTCTGGCATCGGCAAGGAGCGCGCCGCCAGCGAGCCGGGCACGCCGGTGGAGGCGGGCGCGGCGCCGGTGCTGCGCTTTCCGGCGCGCCGTCCGGCCGCGGGCAGCGCGCTGAGCTGCTGCCGATGGCGAGACTGTGGTGACCGGCTGAGTTCGCCCACCCAGCTGCTGGACCACCTGCAGGCGCGGCATGTTCAGGCGCAGCGCGACGACAGCGGCAGGTCAATGCGCTGTCTGTGGCAGGGCTGCAAGGTGTTCGACCGACCCGGCTCGGCCGCCTGGCTAGAGAGACACGTGCTGTCACACGGAGGCAGCAAGCCGTTCCGATGCATCGTGACGGGCTGCTCGCAGCGGTTTGCGTCCCAGGTAAGCTGACGATTGGTAGGGTTGAGCTGGTCTGCTCTGGTGTGCTCGGGTGTTGTGTGGTGTAGCGGGAAGTGTATTGGTGGTTTTAGCTTGTAAAGGTGTGCAGTGGGGTGGTGGATTGACTGGATACCTGTGAAGGTGTGACTGAGGATGTGTATTTTGTGATGTGATGATGTGTACTCTAAGATGTGATGATGTGTACTCTAAGATGTGATGACGAACGATGGTTCTGTGATCTGTGTTGTGCTGGTTTCGTCATGATGATGTGGCTTTTCGTGTTATCTGTTAACCTCCCACTGAATTGATAGTTTGATTCGCCTTCTTTGTTTGACTTTGTTCGGTCAGGCTCTTGTCGACTTTAAAGCTGGTTGTACAGTTCTGAAGTATGTTGATCTAGGCATTACGGTGGCCTTTACACCGAGGTGCTCCATTTTGCACTCGTTATCTGATAGTACTGTACTCAGCATGAGCTGGTTCTCTGGCGGCCGACTGCACCCTGCAGGCCCTCTCTGACTGGTCTGATAGCAGCTCAGTCTCAAGTCCGCCGAGTGTCTGCTCCCCGTCAGGCTCCTACCCTCTCTGACTGGTCCGATAGCAGCTGCAGTCCTCAAGTCCCGCCGAGTGCTGTTCTCCCTGTCAGGAGCTCCTACCCCTTCTCGTGACTGGTTCCGATAGGCAGCTCAGCTCTCAAGTCCGCCGAGTGTCTGGCTCCCGTTCAGGCTCTAACCCCTCTCTGACTGGTCGATAGCAGCTCAAGTCTCAAGTCCGCGAGTGTCCTGCTTCCCCGTCAGGCTCCTACCGCCTCTCTGACTGGTCCGATATCAGCTCAGTCTCAAGTCGCGCCGAGTGTCTGCTCCACTGTCAGGCTCCTACCCCTCTGCTGACTGGTCCGATAGCAGCTCAGTTCTCACAGTCCACCAATGGTGTCTGCTCCCCGTCAGGCTCCTAAGCCCCTCTCTGACTGTCCGATAGCAGCTCAGTCTTCAAGTCCGCCCGAGTGTCTGCTCCCCGTGCAGGCTTTCCTACACAAACCGCTCTCTGACTGGTCTGAATAGCAGCTCAGTCTCAAGTCCGCCGAGTGTCTGCTCCCCGTCAGGCTCCTACCCCTCTCTGACTGGTCCGATAGCAGCTCAGTCTCAAGTCCGCCGAGTGTCTGCTCCCCGTCAGGCTCCTACCCCTCTCTGACTGGTCCGATAGCAGTCTCACCTCATCTAGGTGAAATGTGATGAGATGTGATGAGTACCTGCGTCACCTTGTCTGTACCGGCCGCACCACTGTATGCCTGGCGTGCCTACCGTGCGTGCCTACCGTGCGTGCCTACCGTGCGTGCCTACCGTGCGTGCCTACCGTGCCTGCCTGCCGTGCCTGCCGTGCCTGGCGTGCCTGGCGTGCCTGGCGTGCCTGCCGTGCCTGGCGTGCCTGCCGTGCCTGGCGTGCCTGGCGTGCCTGGCGTGCCTGCCGTGCCTGGCGTGCCTGCCGTGCCTGGCGTGCCTGCCGTGCCCGGCGTGCCCGCGGAGAGTAGCTGTGCCCACGCTGTTGCCTGTGTCGCAACTTCGGCCACTATACGGATTGTAAGCCTCTATACGGATTGTAGGCCCGATCTTTGGTCGGTCCTCGTCGGGTGTCAGTGCTGGGCGTCCAAGTATGAAGCGCTATCCGCCACTCCGTTGACCTATCGTTCTACCGGTGTGTGAACGTCTCATCACGTCTCACTATCGTAACTGGCGGCACGTCACGTCTCACTATCGTAACTGGCGGCACGTCACGTCTCACCTATCGTAACTGGCGGCACGTCACGTCTCACCTATCGTAACTGGGCGGCACGTCACGTCCTCACCTAATCGTAACTGGGGCGGCACGTCACGTCTCCACCTATCGTATGGCGGCAGTCACGTCTCACCTATCGTAACTGGCGCACGTCACGTCTCACCTATCGTAACTGGCGGCACGTCACGTCTCACTATCGTAAACTGGAGGCACGTCACGTCTCACTATCGTAACTGGCGGCGACGTCACGTCTCAACGCTATCATAACTGGCGGCACGTCACGTCTCCACCTATGCGTAACTGCGGCACGTCACGTCTCACTCTATCGTAACTGCGGCACGTCAACGTCCTCACCTATCGTAACTGGCGGCACGTCACGTCTCACCTATGCGTAACTGGCGGCACGTCAAGTCTCACTATCGTAACTGGCGGCACGTCAGCGTCTCACCTATTCGTAACTGGCGCACGTCACGTCTCACCTATCGTAACTGGCGGCACGTCACGTCCTGCACCTAATCGTAACTGGGCACGTCACGTCTCACCTATCGTAACTGGCGCACGTCAACGTCTTCTCACCTATCGTAACTGGCGGCACGTCACGTCCTCACGCTATCGTAACTGGCGGCACGTCACGTCTGCACTAATCGTAACCTGGCGGCACGTGACGTCTCACTCCTATCGTAACTGGCCGGCAGTCACGCTCACGCTATCGTAACTGGCGGCACGTCACGTCTCACCTATCGTAATGGCGCACGTCCACGTCTCACCTATCGTAACCTGGCGACGTCACGTCTCACCTATCGTAACTGGTCGGCACGTCACGTCTCACCTATCGTAACTGGCGGCACGTCACGTCTCACCTATCGTAACTGGCGGCACGTCACGTCGACAACCGTACCAGGACGTTAGCTCCACGCCTCAGCGGTCGCCGGTCGAAGCTTATGTCGGAAACTCTGCGTGACCGTCGACACTGGATGATGATTCGATCCTGCCGACTGCTATATATGGTGACCTCATCATCACAGTTCATAGACCGCTGTCAAGGCGACCGGACCCGACATTAGTGCGGCAGGCTCGCAACAGTGACGTCAGCAGGGAACAGGCCGACGTCATCAGCTAACTGCTGCGACACTGAACTGTGTGCTGGAACGACCCGCCCAAATCGTGTCTGTGACGTCATGAGAGCTGCACGGAGCCCAGAGACCCGCCTCTGGCTATACCTGGACACGCGAGCCAAATATTGCTGTCGTGGGTATGGCTCTTGGATGCGATGACAATGATGGATGACGACTGCTTGCTCGTCCAGTGTCCTAGAATTGCTTTAGAGCCAGGGTGCAGAGTGGAAATTTCAGAATGAAAATCAGGAAAAAGAGTGAAAAATTATACCCCAAAAAGAGTATTTTTCAAGAATTTACCCATTTTGCTGTTAAACAAAACTTGATCAATTTTCGGGCTTTTTACATATTAAAAAAATGAGTGAAAAAATAATCTCAAAAGTGAAAAAGAGTGGAAAATAGCCCTTCAAATTGGGAAAAGGAGTGGAATATTATTTCTTGTAAGGTGTCGCTTTACACCCAAAATTTCCAATCTTAAGACACTGTGCTCGTCTGCCGGGCGTATTTTGTAACTGGGAGAGCGCGACTGCCAGCCGCAGCCTCACCGTGAAGATGGCCGCAGACGTGGCACGGCCGGCTACGTCGTGGCTAGTGTCAGGCGATTTGAATTGACGTGGTGTGCAGTACAACCTCTGCAGTTTGACGGCGGCTGGTCTGACCTTTGGACGGCTCGCGGTGGTGTGGCCGGGGGCGGCTCTGCTCTGTCCTCTCCAGGCTGGAGAGACAGACCTTTGGACGGCTCGCGGTGGTGTGGCCGGGGGGCGATTGCTCTGTCCTCTCCAGGCTGGAGAGACAGACCTTTGAGGCCTGCGGTGGTGTGGCCGGGGCGCTCTGCTCGTGTCCTCTCTAGCTGGAGAGACAGACCTTTGGACGGTCGCGGTGGTGTGGCCGGGGCGGCTCCTGCTTCTGTCCTCTCCAGGTGGAGAGACAGACCTTTTGGCGGCTCGCGGTGGTGGTGGCGGGGCGCTCTGCTCTGTCCCTCTCAGGCTGGAGAGACAGACCTTTGGACGGTCGCGGTGGTGTGGCCGGGGCGGTTCTGCTTCTGTCCTCTCCAGGCTGGAGAGACAGACCTTGGACGGCTCGCGTGGTGTGGCCGGGCGGCTTTGCTCTGTCCTCTCAGGCTGGAGAGACAGACCTTTGGACGGCTCGCGGTGGTGTGGCCGGGGCGGCTCCTCTCCGGGCTGGAGGACGCAGCTGTGTCGCTGCAGGCCCGCTGGTTATATAGCAGGGGCTCAGGCTGGTTATATAGCAGGCTGGTTATAGAGCAGGGGCTCAGAACGATCCTCAGCGCCCTCCGGTCGGGCCGGTTCAAGGTTCAGCAGTTGTCTGGTGAACGCCAGGAGCATTTGTATTTGTATTTAAATTTACGTCACAAGGCACATCCACATTGAACTGTGACTATTCTGAGCACCGTTGTCCACATGATAAAACAAATGTTCATGGTGGTCAGATCACGCATACGCAGCTCACACTTGCACATCACTGCTACATGCCATGCGCGGCAGTCTCGCTGGCGAGTGTGACACGGTCTTTGGTGGTTCAGCTGGCAGCTGTAGGTCGGCGCGGCCAGTCTGGCTGGCGAGTGGTGACACGGTCTAGTGGTTCCAGCTGGCAGCTGTAGGTACGGCGCGTCTGTCTGGCTGGCAGTGGTGACCACGGGTCTGGTGGTTCAGCTGGCAGCTGTAGGTACGGCGCGGCAAGTCTCGCTTGGCGAAGTGGTGACAAGGCCCGGGCGGTTGTGGTTCAGCTGGCAGCTGTAGGTACGGCGCGGCAGTCTCGCCTGGCGAGTGGGTGAACGGTCTGGTGGTTCGCTGGCAGCTGTAGTCGGCGCGGCAGTCTCGCTGGCGAGTGGTACACGGTACTGATGTTTCAGCTGCAAGCTCGTAGGTTTACGGCGCGTCTGTCTGGCTGGCGAGTGGTGACACGGTCTGGTGGTTCACGCTGGCATTCTGTAGGTACGGCGCGCAGTCTCGCTGGCGAGTGGTGAACGGTCTGATGGGTTTCAGCTGGCAAGTGGTAGGTTACGGCGCGGCAGTCCTCGCTGGCGGAGTGGTGACACGTCTGATCGGTTTACTGCAGCTGTAGGTACGGCGCGTCTGTCTGCTGGCGAGTGGGTTGACACGGTCTGGTGGTTCAGCTGGCAACTGTAGGTACGGCGCGGAGTCTCGCTGGCGAAGTGTGACCACGGTCTGAGGTTCAGCTGGCAGCTGAGGTACGGCGCGGCAAGTCTCGCTGGGAGTGGTGACACGATCTGGTGGTTTCCCCAAAAACTGCAGCTGTAGGTACGCGGGCAGTCTCGCTGGCGAGTGGTGACACGACTGATGGTTCAGCTGGCAGCTGTAGGTACGGCGCCGTCTGTCCTCGCTGCGAGTGTGACGACGGTCGGTGGTTCAGCTGGCAAGCTGTAATAGGTAGGCGCGTCTGTCTCGCTGCGAGTGGTGAACGGTCTGGTGGTTCAGCTGGCCAGCTGTAGGTACGGCGCGGCAGTCTCGCTGCGAGTGTGACACGGTCCTGTGGTTCGACTGGCAGCTGTAGGTTAGGCGCGGCAGTTCGCGTGCGGTGGTGAACGGTTTGATGGTTAGCTGGCAGCTTGTAGGTTAGGCGCCGGCCAAGTCTTCGCTGGCGAGTGGTGACACGGTCTGGTGGTTCAGCTGGCAGCTGTAGGTACGGCGCGGCAGTCCGCTAGGCGAGTGGTGACACGGTCTGGTGGTTCAGCTGGCAGCTGTAGGTACGGGCGGAGTCCTCGCTGGCGAGTGGTTGATCACGGTTCCTGGTGGTTCAAGCTGGCGCTGTAGGTACGGCGCGGCAGTCTCGCTGGCGAAGTGGTGACACGGTCTGGTGTTACTGGCAGTGTAGGTACGGCGCGGCAGTCTCCGTGGCGAGTGGTGACACGGTCCTGGTGGTTCAGCTGACGCTGTAGGTACGCGCCGTCTGTTGGCTGGCGAGTGGGTGACACGGTCTAGTGGCTTAGCTCGGCAGGCCTGTTTTTTTTAGGTACGGCGCGTCTGTCTGGCTGGCGAGTGGGTGTCACGGTTGATGGTTCAGCTGGCAGCGTAGGTACGGCGCGGCAGTCCTCGCTGGCGAGTGGTGAACACGTCTGGTGGTTCAAGCTGGAGCTGTAGGTAGGGCGCGGGATCTCGGCTGGCGAGTGTGAATCTGAATGGTTCAGCTGGCGCTGTAGGTACGCGCCGCGTCTTGTCCTCGGCTGGCGATGGTGACACGGCTGATGGTTCACTGGCAAGCTGTAGGTGACGGCGCGGCAGTCTGCTGGCGAGTGTGACACGGTCTGGTGGTACTGGAGCTGTTAGGTACGGCGCGTCTGTCTGGCTGGCGATGGTGACACGGTCTGATGGTTCAGCTGGCAGCTGTAGGTACGGCGCGCAGTCTCGCTGGCGAGTGGTGACACGGTCTGGTGGTTCCAGCTGGCAGCTGTAGGTACGCGCGTCTGTTGGCTGGCGAGTGGTGAACGGTTGGTGGTCAGCTTGGCCACTGTAGGTACGGCGCGTCTGTTGGCTGCGAGTGGTGACACGGTCTGATGGTTCAGCTTGGCAGCTGTAGGGTACGGCGCGGGCAGTCTCGCTGGCGAGTGGTGGACACGGTCTGGTGGTTTCAGCTGGCAGCTGTAGGTAGGCGCGGCAGTCTGCTGGCCGAGTGGGTGACACGGTCTGATGGTTAGCTGGCAAGACTGTAGGTCGGCGCGGAGTCTCGCTGGCGAGTGGTGACACGGTCTGGTTGGTTCACGCTGGCGAGCTGTAGGTAGGCGCGGCGTCTGGCTGGTGAGTGTGGACACGGTCCTTGAATGGTTCAGCTGGTCAGCTTGTAGGGCTAGGCGCGGCAGTCTGCTGGCGAGTGGTGACACGGTCTGATGGTTCAGCTGGCAGCTGTAGGTACGGCGCGGCAGTCTGGCTGGCGAGTGGTGACACGGTCTGATGGTTCAGCTGGCAGCTGTAGGTACGGCGCGGCAGTCTCGCTGGCGAGTGGTGACACGGTCTGATGGTTCAGCTGGCAGCTGTAGGTACGGCGCGGCAGTGGTGGACCGGACGGCAGCAGCTGGCCGAGTCAAGGTCACACGGCCGCCGCCGCTGACTGCCGTTTTGCCGCCACTGCCACCGGTCCACCGACTGCAGCCAATCCCTGCCTGTCCCGGCCGCCGCCCGCATTCATGACCGGGTATTGGTGCGAGCAGTGCTAGGACGCTTTGCTTGCCGCCGGCGGTGTGATCGCGTGTTTACGGACCGAGGTTCTACTCCGTTCGTGTCGCTGTGGACTGGGTGGTGTACACGTGGCGGGGGGGGGGGGGCGTACAGTGGGTGTGAAGGTGGTTGTCAGGAGGCTCTCGTGGTGTTGTGTGACATGCCAGATGTCTGATGCGTTTTGCTAATGTACGGCAGGTATCGTATTGTTTTGGTGTTTTTAGGAAGTCGTGTCTGTCTGCAGCGTTTGTGTGCTGCGGATGTCTGTCTGTCTGTCTGTCTGTCTGTCTGTCTGTCTGTCTGTCTGTCTGTCTGTCTGTCTGTCTGTTGTCCTGTCTGTCTGTGCTGTTCTTGTCTGTCTGTTCTTGTCTGTCTTGTCCTGTCTGTCTGTCTGTCTGTCTGTGTCTGTCTGTCTGTCTGTCCTGTCTGTACTGTCTGTCTCTGTCTGTCTGTCTGTCTGTCTGTCCTGTCTGGCAGTCTGTCTGTCTGTCTGTCTGTCTGTCTGTCTGTCTGTCTGTCTGTCTGTCTGTCTGTCTGTCTGTCTGTGTTTGGATGTGTTTGTTGTTGTCATGCTGCTCGGTTCGTGGTCCGTCAGATTCTACAGCTGAAATCCGTGGACACCAACTGGTCGCCATGTTTTCAAACCAATCCAGAATGACGATACAGAGATTCTTTGTCAGTTCTTCCTTTATCCGACCGTTTGTGTACGATTGATCCATGATTTCTACTTGGGCCTTATTGCTTCATCCGCGATCATATTGATATTTGAGGAGCTCCACAGTCCACACCCCTTTTGGAGCCGCCGCCCGTCCGGGAGCTTCCTCCACTGGAGATTCCTAGCCACCACTAATCAGCCGAGTGGGAGGCTGTTCCGATTAAACTCGGCCGCTGCCGGGAGCCTCCCCTGACTGATCGCTTCTAGCAGCGCTCGCTGGTGTATCATTCCATCTGATATCCTCAGAGTAACGTTTTTCCAAGGTTTCCTCATGAGTCAGTCTCCTGTTCAGCCGGAGCCCCGCTTATTCTAAGCTTGGTCACCAACCACAAACTGTATCGGCGATCTGACTGGCCCTTCATTCCAGAAGCCTCCCATCTCCCTCCCCATTCTCACTCACTTCTGACATTTCGTCCTTCCACTTCTTATCCAGGCCATCTGTTTCTTGTTCTTTTGCTTTATCCGACTCGCTCTGCCTTGCCTCTGTATATCTGTCTCTTTGTAAGCCTCTGTATGTTCCCTTCTGACCCTATTCTGATGTGGTAGAACCCGTGCGGACCCGATGTGTAATCCCGGTTCTGGCCGTGTTGACTGTTGTGACCGTTTCTGACCCGTGTCTGACCCGTGCTGACCAATTGTGACCGTTTCTGACCCGTGTCTGACCCTGTCTGACCAGTTGTGACGGTGTCTGACCCGTGTCTGACCCGTGCTGACCAATTGTGACCGTTTCTGACCGGTGTCTGACCCATGCTCTGACCAATTGTGCCGGCTGCCGGCAGTCGATGCTGGAGCGCCATGTCAACCACCACTTCAACCCGCCGGCGCCGGTGAAACGGGCAGACTCGTGCGTGAAGACAGCCCGCCGCAGCGGCCGGCGGGCTCAAGTGGAGCAACACCCGTACTCCGGTGAGTTCCTCCTCCCCCGCCCGCCCAACCGATGGAGAGGGAGGGAGACCGGCCTCCAGACTGATCCTCCCCCGCCCAACCGAACCGAATGGAGAGGGAGACCGGCCTCCAGACTGATCCTCCCCCGCCCAACCGATGGAGAGGGAGGGAGACCGGCCTCCAGACTGATCCTCCTCCCGCCCCAACTCGATGGAGAGGGAGGGAGAACCGGCCTCCAGACTGACCTCCCCGCCCAAACCGATGGAGAGGGAGGGAGACCGGCCTCCAGAACTGATCCTCCCCCGGCCACCGATGGAAGAGGGAGGAAGACCACCGGCCTCCAGACTGAGAGCGACAGATGGGCCAGAGGTCAGGGGCAGTGCGCCTCGTCTAGGAGGAGCAACTGAGGCCGGGCCCTCACTATTATGATGAAGAATGTGCTGTGAAACTATGCATCGGTTGCCATAATTGCCAATATGAATTATGCATCGGTTGCCAATGTGCCGTGAGTGATTCCATGCATACGCGCAGTGCATTTCATTATAGACATAAACATCAAATTCCGTTCTTAATTATTCCGTTCTATAGAAGTCTTCATCTCACCCGCCATGCCACCGGTTTACTTTATTAACCGCGTACGAGGCCGGCTGAGGCCCGGCCGGGTCTGTCGCCTCGCCGCCTCCGCCGATTCAACCACCCAGCTACGAGGCACCAGCGGGCGAACGCATCTCAGCCAGACGATGCCCGCGCCGTGTTGGGTAATGCAGCGACTGAGGCCGGGATGTTTTTGGAACTCAAAACGATATATTCGGATTCTAGGAGTCGTAGGACGCAATCAAAGTTCATGAGTAGGAAACATTGTAATGTATAATCCTTTGGCCCAATATTACTTCGAAACTATAATACATTATTATTATATGATATTTTTTACTATCGTGTCGTCGGCGCCGGGCAGGCGGCGCGTGGGCGGCGCCGTGGCCAGAGAGTAGAAGCGGCGACTTTTCAATTCCCCTGCAGACCGTCATTGGCGATGTTTTGCCCGAATGCGGGTGTTCTTAGATAGCACCTCACTATAGGGATGAACAACATTCTTAAATATTAAGTGAAATATCATTTAATGTTTGCGTTGTAGTTGTTACAACAGTACGTGATGGCGGTGATGTTTTACATTAATGTGCAGCTCTCCCACTGCCGTCTCGGGCTCGTGAGGCCGCGCGACTAGCCGGCCTCTAGGCGCTGCGCAATGCGTAATACGACTGCTCGGATGCTCAGATCGCATGCTGCCCGTGAGCCGCCAACCCAGGCCCAGGCGGTGCGTGGCGCCAGGCGTGACTATCGGGCAGCTGCAAAGTCAGCGTCCTATACCACACCGGTGTCGATTGTATATTTTGGGGCTGGTAAGCCCAAGGGGGAGCACCCCAATGATTTCAAATTTTAAACCATTAGGCCTAATGGCGTTTCATGGTACAGAAAATTAAAATTCAGTATCTATAAAGTTAAGTCATTGGCCCCCCAATCATTTGCAGAAAAGGACGCCCCTCTCCTACCCCTTGCAACTTCTGAACTTGGGGTTTGGGTATCAGGTACTTGGATGACCACGAGCCGCCACTGGTCAGGGGTGCTGAGAGTGGATCGCCTGGGCTGAGAGTGGATCGCCTGGGCGCGTGGCGGTTAGTCACCAGGTCGAGCCGCTCGTGGCTGTTTATTTGGGTGATGTTTGAAGGTCGTCGGGCCCGAGCGGGGAGGGGGGGGGGCAGGGGTGATATGAGCGGTCAGCCGATGTTTGATGAGTCGGAAGGTGATGCCGGCAGGTGGTTCCTGGCCGTGGCCGTGGCCGTGGCCGTGGCCTGGGTAAGTCTCGACAGACGGAGACGGTGGCTCAGAGGCCCCTGCGGCGGCCGCCTGGTCAGCGCTGCTGCAGTTCAGAGGACGGCCGCCGGTAGCAGCGAGGCTGGTGACAATGTCCGCCCGTTGTCTGCCGGCTGACCGGCGCAGTGACATTGTGACCGAACCGTGTTGAAGGCCGGCGCTCGCTGTGTTGGCAGCGGTTTGAACACAGGCTCGTATCTGATGGGGCATCTGGCATAGCTGTAGTCGAGCAATTCTAGAATGCTGTCGATTGCATCTGGTTGTGATTGCTGGCTGCCATGACGGACCATATCTGTCCCGTTGGCCGTTGCGTTAGCATCGCGTGGCAGAATATTGTGAGTAATAGGATACGCTGTCTTATGTGTGCCGTGCTGTGCCCTGCTCTGCCGTGCTGTGCCCTGACGTGTGTATGTTTGTCTGCGCCCTGACGTGTGTATGTTTGTCTGCAGCCCGTATATTTGACTTTTGCGACCCGAGCGCCATGGAGCGTCTGCGTTACCAACTGGTGTCGGCCGACTCAGCGCTGGACCGTCTCCCGCCCATCACCAGCCGCTCCATCCAGCTGACGGCACAGGTCAGCCGGGATCACAGGTCACACACGGGTCACACGGAGTCACACACGGGTCACACACGGGTCACATACGGGTCACACACGGGTCACACACGGGTCACACACGGGTCACACACGGGGTCACACACGGGTCACACATGGGTCACACATGGGTCACACACGGAGTCACGCACGGGGTCACGTAGGATCATTTGGGGCCAAACGGGGTTGTATAGGATCATACAAGGCTGTATTGGGTTGTTGGGTGATACAGGGTCATACGAGGTCGTACAGTCACCCAGGGTCATGTAAGACCATGTGTAGCCGCCGCATGTGGCAGCTGTGTCCTGTAGTAGTGTCCTGTAGTGTCCTGTAGTGTCCTGCAGTTCAAACACAGCAGAGCCATTGTGACACGAACGCTCGCCGTTCATATCATAAATGGTATGATTTAAGCTAAGGCCCTCCGTTTTAGAACTTAGATGTCGTGTTTTCAGTATTGTTTGCCGATTGGTGCGGTACAGCTGCTGCCTCTGGCTGAGACTCGGCGGCCAGCTATGGTGAGTGAGGATGTGCGGCTTGGTTGGCGGCCTGCCCGCCGAGTCTGACGGCGCTGTCTGTGTCTCGATAGGTGACGGCACGCCGGACGCTAACCACCAACAAACCGGAGCTGCTCGTCCACTGGGAGCCAGCTGACGTGTGAGTGTAAACCGTCTTCTTCCTCTGTAGAGGTGCCCCAAAGCCCCGCTAGTGCTTGTTGGTGTTGTCAGTGGTTTGGGTTATTTGCTTTTAAAATGGTATTAGTTTATGGTCATTTTGTCATGCTACACGGAAACATATGGTCATTTTCGTCCTGCACTGGCGTGTTGCTTGGATAATAGGTACGATGCCTTTGTTATGGTATAATGCCAAGCTGAGAAGCCCTTCAAAGTGGTAGACATCTTAGATTGCCGATGTTGCCTTGGCGCTCGATCTGAAATCTGTCGACCTCTGATGACTAGGATTGGCGTTGGCCTATGTTCTGTTGCCTTGATGGTTCGCCACTACCAACACGGGAGCGGCGGCCAGCCACGTGCCGCTGCTCGCCAGTCAGTGCGAGGCTCCGTCACAGCCGCAACCGCTCTGAGACCAATCCCTTTCTCGACATCTGCCCCCGCGTGACAGTCTGCCCCCCCCCACGTGAACATCTGCCCCCCCCCGCGTGTCGGTCGACTGACGCTGAGACGCTGGACTGACGGGTCCGCCTGCTGTTGTGGCTGAGACTGACGGGTCTGCTGATGTTGTGGCTGAGACTGACGGGTCCGCTGCTGTTGTGGCTGAGACTGACGGGTCTGCTGATGTTGTGGCTGAGACTGACGGGTCCGCTGCTGTTGTGACTGAGACTGACGGGTCCGCTGCTGCTGTGGCTGAGACTGACGGGTCTCTCCGCTGCTGCTGTGGCTGATACTGACGGGTCTCTCTGCTGCTGCTGTGGCTGATACTGACGGGTTCGCTGCTGCTGTTGTGGCTGAGACTGACGGGTCCGCCTCCCCCCCCCCACCAGTCGCTGTGTCCTTCCTCTGTGTCCTATCTTCTGACGCTGATGCCTGTCCGTCTCTGTGTGCAGGGTGCAGGACGAGTGGATGCCGGTGCACCAGTTCCGTCCGACCCGCCAGGTGGCCTGTAGTCAGCTGCCGGCCGAGCTGGGGCAGCGGCTGGCGCGCGCCGTCGGCCGGCCGCTGGCGCGCCACCGCCGCAAGCCCTCCTAGCGTCGCGCGCGATGTTCGGTCGCCGCCCCCTCCCGTTCCTAGCGCGCCTGCCCGCCGCGTCCTCAGTACAAATGTGTTCCGGTGTAGCTCGGCGTCGCCCAGCTGGCGGGGTTCGCGCGCCGCCACCAACGGTGCCACCGCCGCGGAGAGCGACCAGCAATGTCACTGCCAGTAGATGTGAGAGGCGGGTGGCCGCCACTGTGTCGTGCCCAGCGGCCCGCCGCCCTGCCGGCGCCCGCGCGACGCCTCAGTCCATTTTATAGCGTGTTTTTGTACATAGTGCCGGCGCTTCCGGCCGCGCGCAGACCGTTTTCGTGTAGTACAATACCGTCACTGCCTGGTTTCACTGCCAATACCCCGAGTGCCATGGCGGCGCGTGTCGCGTGTCGCCCGAGATCTCCGTGGTCAGGCCGCCGCGCCGCTGCCGACCGACTGCTCCAGCTCACCTGCCAACCGATCTCCGCCGAGTCGTTCACCGCCGTCTGACAGACCACTGCTCTGAGACCGACGGTGGCGCCGCCCGCGGCCGCCAGGGCAACCACCGTCGGCTCCGAGGCCTCAACCCTAGTCAGTTCATACAAGCCTCCGGCTGCCTCAACCATAGCTCTGCGACTGCGTGTTGGCCCGCGGCAGCGGCAGCGGTGCCGTGTCTGTGTGTGTGTGTGTGTGTGTGTGTGTGTATGTATGTATGTATGTATGTATGTATGTATGTATGTATGTATGTATGTATGTAATGTATGGTATGTATGTATCGTAATGTATGATGTATATGTATGTATGTGAATGTATGTAGTATTATGTATGTATGTATGGTATTATGTATTGTATGTTGTATGTATGTATGTATGTATGTGTGTGTGTGTTGTAGGGGTGCTGCGTGCGTCCCGCGGCTGGGGAGAGGAGGGGTCGCCAGTCGCCGCCGCCGCCGCCGCCGCTGCCGCCGCCCAGACGGAGCTGGCCCGGGTCCGTCGTTCGTCCACTGTCTTCCGGTCATATGTAGACCTTTTCTCACCAGTGTGGGAGTGCGTGGATGTGCGCGTTTGTGTGCTGAGTGTGCGTTCGGGTGCGTGCGTGTATGTGTGCGTGTGTGTATGCGTGTGTATGTATGTGACGCGTGCGCGGGCGAGTAGCGCCCCGCCAGTGACTGCGATTGATGCCAGCGCTGGCGGTCGCCGTCCGAGCGGCCTGACCCGGTCCCGTCACAGGTCATCCTGTCATCCACCATCCTCGCGTGTCCCCGCTCAACACTGGCGTTCGAGCCGGCACCTCTTTCTTCACTGATCTCCCAGATCCAAGGGCTTTCTTATTCCGTTCGTTGAACGATCGATTTTTGCCGAGTGTCTCGGTAAAATTTTATCTCGTGACTATTCAAATCTCATCACTATTATAAACGTGTCGTTTAATTGTCAGAACGACTCATACAAATCATTAAACGTTTCGTTTATTGTTTATTTTCTTTGAGTCCCAAGTTTTTCAGGATTATTATTTGTGTTTTTACTTAGCTTAGGAAGAGTTAATTGAAGGATTTTAAGACGCGATCGTCATGGTTCCATAAGGCAGCACATTATTAATGTCGGCCAGTCAGACTGACTGACTGACAGTCAGTGGACTGGACTGACTGAGCGCTAGTCAGTCAGTGGACTGGACCGACTGAGCAGTGTCATCCCCCTCTCCTGATCTCATCAGTGGTGTGTGACGGGGCGGCTGCAGGCAGGCAGGCGGACGGACGGGGAGCCGCCCGCCTCTGGAGGGCTAGCGAGTAGCCCCTAGCTTAGCCTAGCCTAGACTAGCCTGTGTCTCTCTGTGTGTCTCCTCGCACCTGTCGCCCAGTCGGCCGGGCCTGCCTCACGTGTCTCTTACGAGACACTCGCATTGTGATGCCTCATTGTGACCCTCACCTCCGCGAGACAAAGACATTGTGTTTTACGCTGTTTTCTTTCATTCGCGGGCGCGTCGCCGCCCGGATCACTCTGAAGACTTGCTCACGTCTGCGTGCTCTGCGTGTGACTGAGTGAGTATTTATTGGACTGTCGCGAGGAGACAGCATTGGAGTCTGTCTGTCAGGGCACACGGTCCGGCGCCGGTCGACTCTGCCCCGACTCGCCGCGCGTCGCGTCGGTGGGCGCGCGCGCCGGCCCGTCTGTGTTCTGTACGTGTCTTGCGTGGTGCGTGTCACGTAACGGTTTGTGCTGTGGTGTAAATGTGTGTGAGAGTGTACATAGACGACCGCCGGGCTGCGGTCCCTCAGCTCAGTTGTGATGATTCTCACCGTCTTGTTTGTAATAGATCAGTATGTACAGCGCGGCGTGTTCGGGGTCGGAGAGGAGCAGCAATGACGGCCGAGGTGCTGCACATTTACCAACTCTGGCCCTGTACTTGGGATGTTTTATCATTGTCTTTTTTATGGTTTGTCCCACTAAAGGGCTAGTGTATTTAAAAACAACCAAAAACACCAAACACGCACACACACACTTCAACATGAACATCTCGCTAGCATCAGCATCTGTGCGGCCCGTCTGGCCAAGCCGGAACAGTGCCCTTTTATCATTGTCTTGGGAAATCCCGCATCAGCGGGAAAATTCGCTGCCGGCCTGTCGCATTGGCTGAGCGACTAACTAAGGCAGACCTGGCGGTGCTGAGCCTCTCATGCGAGGCAGGCCGCCTAAGGCTCAGCCAGACAAGGCCAAGTCAAGCGCCAACGTAACCTCGGCGCAAACATAGCGCAAAATCAGGCAAATGCCAAGTCTCATTGCGCAGGAAATTTACACGTTAACGTTAGAATGGTTACCGAGTGAGTAACCATTCTGACGTTTACAAAGCAGCCGAAATTCTTCCGATGACAATGACGTAAGTCGGCAAACTTCCAACCAACTTCGGGTTTTGTTGTTGAAAGAGAGGTGCTCAGTTTACATCATAGTGTTCAATGGGTGCCTAAACCCCAAGCCCAGCCCAGCCGAAACCCATGAACACCAAGCCCCAGACCCAGACCAGATCGACCATTCAAATTCATAATATTGAGTCCATGCCCAGTCCGGCCATCCATATTAAGCAGATTATTATTTTCACAAAGTTTGCACCAATATCCCTATACATATTTATTTGCATGCTATTAACGAGAATAATGTCACGCACCTGTCTATTGCTGTTGCCTTTTGACTCATCGAACACTTTTCGCGGTCAAACATTGTCATATCGAATCAGCACCTTTGGATCGGAAATGATTTGGTGATTTTAAAATTGCACGCACTGCTGGGATTAACTTACCCATGAATTTATTGTCCTCATATAATTGTCAATATTTATTGTTAATGTGTCCTATATCATTTTTTAACATATTTACCTGGTTAAACATCTGGTTGTCAAGTAAAAAATAATGGCTAGCGACATTACTAAAAAATTGTCATACACATGCCCACCCAGTACCCATTAAAAGTAAAAAAATACATACCCAGCCCAGACAATCGGAAGAAGTGAGTGGGTGGTACCCATGGGTGTACCCGATCCATTGAACACACTGGTTTACATCATGACAGATAGATCATAACAGTTCGTAGATCGTTAGGTCCGGTGTTGTTTGTTGCTATGTGTTTGTTTGTACATTTGTGTTTCGACAACAGTCTTGACCAGGGGCGGATCCAGCCCCTCGGTTTGGGGGGGCCAACTTTTTCCGGCAAAAAGGTACCCATTTTTTTCTTCACGG
Organism: Semibalanus balanoides; assembly: GCA_014673585.1. Taxonomy (NCBI): domain Eukaryota; kingdom Metazoa; phylum Arthropoda; class Thecostraca; order Balanomorpha; family Balanidae; genus Semibalanus; species Semibalanus balanoides. The sequence goes on from VOPJ01000745.1 coordinate 106,982, forward strand.
ATTTGGGCTTTTCACCTTATTTGGCATTATAGATTAAAAATACGATTTTTTCCGAAAAAATACATTTTTTTTCTGTGTTTTTTCGGATTTCTTTTTTAATACTTTTTTTCAGAAAAAAAAAACTTTTTTCGGAAGAAAAAAAATCGGGAAAAAACTTTTTCGTTTTTTTGGTGTGTAAAAAATAGGAGAAAATACTTTAAAACACACAGAACACCATTTCCGTAGCATATACACACGTAGGTTAACCAATAATAACGTTTATCTCATACCAACTCGCAAGGGCGTCACCGATAATTATTGAGGGGGTCGGATGAAATGACGAAAAAAAACGTTATATCCGTTTGTCTGGCGTGCCATGCCTTTGCAACATTTTTCATGGTGGATTTCCATGTTAAAATACGCCTTTGGTTGAATGACGTTTAGGTACTGTAAGGTGTTTTAGGGGCCGATTCCAAGTCAATATCGTTCTGCGCGTCGCCTTTTTCGGAACTCGGAGGCCATGCTTAACTTGTAGCCAGCTTGAAAATTAACGCCACGCTCAGGGGGCCCTGACAGCCTCCTGATGTTTTTTCTGAAATCACTTTTTAACACTCATGCGGCGCATCTTGCTGGAATTTCACTAGCTTAGTTTGACAACAATTATACGTATGCTGGCAAAATTTCACACAACTGAAAGTTGGTTCAGCTCATTTGGTGAGAAAATGGCGTTTTGTGACGATTGTAGTTGGTGGAAAGACGGTAACTATATTGTAAAAAATGCGTAAGAAAATAGATATTTTTGCAGCAAATTGCAAACAGAAAGCGACAAAGATCGAACAATGCAATTTTAATTAGGGATTTCCGACATTTTGGGTTTCTAACCCTAAAAACTGAAAAATGGGAATCACTAAAAAAAATTGTCAAAGATTTTGAAAACCAAAAGATAAGTGGAGAACTAAAATATGGGAAATTACCCAACCAAAATTAAAGCAATGAAAACTGCAATAACTATTTGTGATATGAGTGATGGCTCCCAAGTGTACGAAACTCATGACGTCATTTTTTAATCACTTTTTTGGACTTATGTTTGACCCAGATACCGACAAATAAATACATTTTCTGTATTTCTGAAGACAAAACTGGTGCAAGGGGCATCTTTTTATTTTACATTGATTAATTTCTTCATATTTGAGGTTTTCTGAGCAGAGAAAGAACGTTAATTACTTGACGTGATCGAGTCTAGGTTCATTCACTTGACCTGGAAGTTCACCGCCAATGACTGAAACCTACAAAATTGGCATAACGTTAGATTCACATCACATGAACAGGCGCATGCTGGTTCTTACCGCGTTGCTCTACTGATGCTCTGGTTTTGGAGTTAACCAGGCGAATCCTGTCAGCCCCAGCCCCCCCCCTACGGCGAAGGTGAAAAACGATAAGGCGAAGGGTTAATATTGTATGAAGTGGCCCTGGGCGCCAGGAATTACGCGTCAAGGAGATGCCTCTGCCATAATCCTCAATGAAATTAATTTTTCGCATTTGCCCTAATTTTGTTGTAAGCAATTGCGAAACTTGTGTGATGCGCGAAGCGGGCGCGCGAAAATTTTTTCCAGTTTTTGTATTGTGAATAGCTGGTTTTTGACTGCTTCAAAAGTTATTTTAACGATAAATTTGTTATCGTCTCGCTCGGGTTACCAGACTCACCATGTTAATACCAAATAGTACCAAATCAGTCCGTATTGAACAATGTGGGCATTCACTGATGTCCTTTGGGGGGGGGGGGCAAAAGATATGCTGGCCCCACTTTTTTCGCTTTGTGGGGGAGGGGGCATGGCCAGATTGGCCCCCCTTGGATCCGCCCCTGGTCTTGACGCGTTTCCATGTATTTAGAACACGTCAATGCACTGTTGTTTTTTATAGCGATATGACGTTTACTTGGAAATTGAATGGATCGTTGAACCAGTTTACGCGAATACCGAGTCATCTTCACACCGCCTCTGCAACTGTCTAATCTTCGAATCCTGGACAATAAATTAAATTTCCAATGAATCAAACGCGTAATGAGTCGGTAGGTATTTCAGTCTAGGCTGCACAACTTTAAGAAGGTATGTTGGAAATCTACAAAGCGCATGGTCTGGTTAGTTCAAATTTGACCGGAGGTCAAGATCAGTTGGTGACCCAGGTAGGTCATGTTTTATTTTCTTCGACGGGATAGACACAATGGCGTCAGTTTTACGTCGCTTGCTATATTCTAGCAAAATGTATTGGGAAAAACGTGCTGATGGCCTCAGATGACCTCACCTAACGTTGCAGGGGTCACAGAGTAGTTAGGTCCCAGTAGACATGCCGACGTCGGCCCGATGTCGGCTACACGTCGTACATGTCCACCTGTGCCGAGGTCCAGCCGACGTCGGCATCTCGGCGGCACAGAAAGACGGCAGCTCGGCATGCGTCATCAAGCCCGTCAGGCCGACATCAGGCGACATCAGGCCGAACATCAGGCCGACAATCAGGCCGACAATGCAGGCCGACATCAGCGCCGCACATCAGGCCGACAATCAGGCGACTCAGGCCGACAATTTAGGCCGTACATCAGGCCGACATCCAGGCCGACATCAGGCCGAACTCAGGCCGACATCAGGCCGACCATCAGCCCGACATAGACCGACATAGGCCGACAGTCAGGCCGACTATCAGGCCGACACCAGGCCCGACATCAGGCCGACATCAGGCCGACATCAGGCCCGACATCAGGCCAGACATTAGGCCGCAATTAAGGCAGGCCGACATCAAGGCCGACATTAGGGCCGACCCATCAGGCCGACATGCAAGGCGACATCAGGCCGACATCAGGCCGACATCAGGCCGACAATTAGGCCGACATTAACGGCCGACATCAGGCCGACATCAGGCCGAACCATCAGGCGACATTAGGCCGACATCAAGGTCGACATCAGGCCCGAACATTAGGCCGACATCAAAGCCGACATCAGCCGACAATCAGGCCGACATCAGGCCGACATCAGGTAGCCGACATCAAGGCCCGACCAGTCAGGCGACATAGGCGACGTCCAGGCCGACATCAGGCCGACATTAGGCCGACGTCGGCCCGCTGTTGGCCGGACGTCTGCCGACACTGAGCCGACCTATGCGGAGGTCGGGTCCCAAGCGCTCTTATGAATAATGACAGGCCGCTTTCCAGACTTCTCAGGCATTCAAACACTAACAAATTTATTCAAACTCTTCTTTATTTACATCAAACCATCTCAAGGTCACACAGTAGGTATAAACGACCGCCTCTCGGCTGCCAAGCACAGTTGGCCAGGCTGCACAGTGCACAGCCATTGTTGCACACAGCTGCTTTTATTTTGTCAAAGCCGTGCTGATCAGGGTGACGGCATCTGAAATATCAAAAGGAGAGGGTGTCAAACAAAACACATACCTAAACTCGCCGAGATAAAAGGCAGACAAACGATCGGAAAATTGATTGCTTGCTCACCTAGTTTATTTTGCATAATTCCTGCAATCATTGGCATTTGAGATTAAATTGATGATGCTTCATAATATTGACCGAATGCACATAAGAAATAAAGAAACGGACAGCATAACCGCACAACTGCCCTGCTCCAGCACCGCACTGTTCGCGATCCCCAAGCCTGGTGCCAACTGACTGCCCCGCTGCGGCCGGCCGATTCCGCTGCGCCCGGTCGGCCAGCGCCGCGGACGCTGACCCGGTGACCTCGCCTGGTCGGCCAGCGCCGCGGACGCTGACCCGGTGACCTCGCCCGGTCGGCCAGCGCCGCGGACGCTGACCCGGTGACGCTCAGCCCGGTCGGCCCAGCGCCGCGGACGCTGACCCGGTGACCTCGCCCGGTCGGCCAGCGCCGCGGACGCTGACCCGGTGACCTCGCCCGGTCGCTGCGACACGTCAACCATCAAACGCTGCAATGATTACTACAGTGAAGTTGATAACAATACCAACTTGTTACATGACATATCTCATAGAGAGTTATTAGCAAAACATTGCTGATGACCTCCGATGACCTTGCAGAGATCACTGAACAAAAATTGCACCCGGGTCATCAAGAATGAGCTAAAATGCATTGTCACGATCACAAAATGCATTGTCACGATCCAATATGCATTGGCACGATCACAAACATTTTGGAAGGAAAGGTCACTTGACGTGACCTGGTGACCTGTCCAAATTTTGACAAACTGTGGGTACTTAACCCGCGCACTGCGGGGGGATACAAAGGTGATTTCCGCCCTCCACCCTCAGGTTTTTCAGGAGTAGCGGAAAAACGGCGGCACGCAGCGCCGCCAAATTTTGTACACCTGTTTGGGCATCAATTACCCACACTTTGGAAAAGTTTTGACTTCAGGTCATCTCAGGTCAGGTCACAAGTTCATGTCAAGTGAGCTTAGCTTCCAAAATGTTTGTGTTCATGCTGATGCAAACGCCACAGTCTTTTTCCGAAAGATCTGAAACTTGCAGGATTTCATACGGATATTAGTACCTACAATTCGTATATATCATATTTTTCGTATCGGTGACCAAAGGGCAGGTCAGTTTCCTGACCTCCCCATTATTAGTGAACGGGACAAAATACAAATGCTTCCTTTTCAAATAATCTGCATTGGATCAGGCCAATTATTTCAGAATCATGTTATTTAAGCTCATGATTGATGACCCAGGTGCAATTGTTGCTCAGTGACCTCTGCAAGGTCATCTGAGATCATCAGCATTGTTTTGCCAATACATATTGATAGAATGAAGATAGAGACGATTGGATGACACCAATATGTTTGTCTCGTCGGGCCGCGTCGCCCCATATGCAAAATGACCTGCCTGGGTCATCAAATGACCTTGACCTGAGGTCAAATTAATAAGTTGACCTAAACAGGTCACCAGTTAAATTAATCAAAGCGCCTTGACGAGACAAACACGATGGCGTCAAAATTATTTCCCTATCTTTGTCAGGCGAAATGCTATTCACAAAAAACTGCTTAGCAAAAAACAGCCTTTTTGACCTTGCATGACCTCTGGAGCCTTAGCTATTGAACTTATCTCAAATCTGAGGACAAATTGTTGGTTGCATGTTTCAAGAGCTTTCGATTACTTCTCTTCCCATTTGTTCTTAGCTATCATTGTTTCCGAGATAATCAGGGGTTTCTGGAAAATAGCCCTAAAACCGGAAAATCTGACCTTTGATGACCTCAATTATGACCTGATCCAAGAAATGACTGACATACTTTCGATAGAGGTTGTCCAGAGCTAGCTAATGCCGTTTTTCGCTTGTAGCTACGTTGCGTAGTTTTCGAGACCTCACGGGGGCGGAAATCAACCCCCCTGCAGTTCGTGTTCGGCGCGAACCCCCTGCAGTGCGCGGGTTAATGATCAAACAGCTGTACAAAATTTTGCCGCCGTTTCCCGCAATTCCTGAAAAAACAGGGTGTGGGGGTGTGGGGGGCAAAATAAGCCCCAGGGCGAGGGTTAAGTCGGCATGGATCACCCATGCGGACTTGAAGACGGCTAACTCGATTTATAAGCTCGTTAGGCATGTGTATTGTGTATTGTGTAGGGTCCATTCTGACCAGGCCCTAAGACCGTCCACTTTTTCTGCTCCATCCAGTTTTCATTTTGTAGTTGGACCCCCGGACCCCCCCAGTTTTCAACATCCATTAGACTTGGGGGGGGGGGGGGTCTCGACCCCCCCAGGATTTCCAGGCTTACCGTACAGGTTCAGAGTTGGGCAATTTGCGGCCGGGAAGGTGTCAGCAGCGGTAACTGGGACTGTGTAAATACCGGACGGTCATAATTTTAGTGAAACTACTGGTGATTTCTGGGCTGTCTCTCACTGAACACAATAACTCATCGAGGTAGCCGCTCGACAGACGGTCGGTTAGCACGCGTGGCCTTAATTTGGCCTGTGGAGTGTGGACAGGATCCAACATCAGCGACCAAGTGACTATCTCACGAGTCAGAGTTACTAACCAGCGCGTCACTCAAACCCGCATCTCCAACATCCTCTGCATGCCAATCTGAAGCCAAGTCGGCAACCGAGTCCGTGTTGAGAATCGATGAATGTATTATGCGATGAATGTACCTTTCGAGGCGATTATAGGAAACATGGAGACGGTATCGATACTTCACAGCGTCCGATCACGATCACTAATCATTGAAAACGTAGTGGGTGGACAGGGAGCGTTATTAATACCAGGCAACACACGCCACACCGCACGACTGACGGATCATTGGTCAATCACATACCGGCACGCCAGCCAGCCAGCCAGCACACATCGCAGATCACACCAACTGCTGAGGCGGCCAGAGCCCCCAGCCGGGCACGAGTCGGCTCACTCCCCGGGAGCCTATGACTATGGATCCAGTGCCGGCGGCCGGTGACTCGGCGAGTGCGGGGTCGTATCAGGTCATCGCTCCGTCGCCGAGTCGTCACAGAGCCGGCACTTTGACGGCGCGTCACTACAGCACGCATCAGATGTCGACTGACTCGTCCCTGTCGACTGACTCGTCCCTGCCGACTCCCCCAGCGTTGGTCGATGCACCCCGTTCAGCGCCAGCGAGCGGCGCTCTGCACCGCTCCTGGTGGTTTGGACGAGCGGCGGGCGACACGTGTCAGGCCTGTAGCGTGGTCTGCCCCGGCGGTTCGGTGGCGGCGCTGCTCAGCAGCAGGTGCTGGGTGATGGCTCGCAGCAGCCAGTCGTTGTAGGCCACCAGCTGCTCCACGCCTGGCCGCAGGCAGAGCTCGGCCAGCGGCAGCAGCGCCAGGCAGCGGCCCGTCAGCAGAGGCAGCACCGCCTCCAGCAGCGCCAGCAGCGCCGGCGGGTCGGCCACGCCACGCAGGGCCAGCCGGGGTTGTGGCGGCGCGCCGGCGGCCGGCAGCAGCACCGCCCCTGCCCCGGCCCGGGCCACCATCAGCTGCAGCAGGCTGATGTTGAGCCGGTGCAGCAGGAACAGACCGGACACCTCCAGAGTCTCGCCTGGCCGCAGCAGCGCCGCCGCGTCCCGCAGTGCCGTCACCACAGCGGCGTCACATGGCCAGGGCTCGACGCGCCACGGTAATGTCACCAGCGCACCGCCATCGGTGCGACACACAGCCGGCCGGCCCCCGTCCTCCAGCTCCAGCACCGCGTCCTTCAGCTCCAACACCGCCTCCACGGCGCGGCCATGCAGACGCAGTAGGTGGCGACAGCAGAACTTTGAGGCGAGCAGGCGGCGGGCCGGCCGACCATCGGTGCGGCTGGCCGGGTGGCAGAAGTCGTCAGCGGGAGCTGCTGGCCACCACAGCAGCTCGTCCGGCAGCGGCTCCGGCTCCGGCAGCGTGGTCAGCTCCCGAGCCACGGCCGACAGACGGTCGGCGGCAGAGCGCCGCCCGGTCCGCTCCTCGAATGTACCCGAGCCGGACTTGTTCTCTATCTGAGGAGAGAAGAGCACATAGAAACGTCAGCCGGCGCCCAACCAGCACACGAAACCCGCCGCACAGTGAGACAACTCTCGATTCCCGATACGAAAAATAACGGGAAAAACACACAAGGTACTGCTTTATTGAAAGCTACCAACACCCGAAGGTCACCGGTACTTCTGAAAGGCGAATACAATCATTGTAATTTTTAAGTAACATGTCATAAAGCTTTCGAAGCTGTGTACCACAGTTTCGTTGACCGTTTTGCCGCTCAGCTAAACGGAGCACAAACCATCCGTCTGCAGTCCTCAGCCAGACGGGGCACAAACCATCCGTCTGTAGTCCTCAGCTAGACGGGGCCAAACCATCCGTCTGCAGTGCTCAGCCGACGGGGGATAAAAAAAATAATAAAAATAAAAAAAAAAACACAAACCACCGTCTGTATTGCTTCAGCCAACGGGCACACAATTCCGCATGCAGTCTCAAGGCCCAGACGGGCACAACCATCCGTCTTGTAGTACTCAGCCACGTTGAGCACAAACCTCTGCGAGTCCTAGCCAGACGGGGACAAACCATCCGTCTGTAGTGCTCAGCCAGACGGGGCACAAACCATCCGTCTGCAGTGCCGTGGTGACTCAGCAGTCGTGTTGTCGGTACGAGGCGGCTCACTACGGTGGCCGGCCGGAGCTGCCCCGGTCCCGAGCGGTGAACGTGGCCAAACGGCCCGTTTCTGCCGCCGAGATGGTGTGACATGCTGCCATTCGTAACACGCTCACTGACGTGTCGGTGGCAGGCAATACATGAGACAGGTGTGCAGAATCAGTAAGGTAAGTACTTCCTAGGCGGGGAACCGGCCGCTTTGGAGGAGACGACTGAGGTGACTAGAGCCATATCAGATCATCATAACATAGAGATGCCATGCCTAATGCTGAAGCACTTATTTCGGGGCAATTCAGAGTCTTTTTTAAGCACATTTTGTGAACACTCTCGATGTCCGTGCTTAAACTAAGCCACGACGTAATTACATCAATCAAACATTCAAACATCAAGAATCAGAACATCCATTCACATGGCGGCAAGTGTTCGGCTGCACATATTTTTGCATGTAAAGAAGATGTAGCTCATTCTTTCTGGCGCCATCCCCTAGCAATCCGCCTCATCCACACAGCTGACTGCGATCAGTCAGTCGAGTGAACCAGTCCTGTCGACCTGTAAACGTCCGACTATCGTAGTGGCCAGATGGGTGGCGCCGCCGTAGTGGCTGACCACACTCATCAGTCGGTATGTGTTGTCGCTGGCGAAGTCCACCGAGCACAGCAATTGATCGTCCTCCACGCAGAGCTCGGACAGGTGCGCCTGCTCAGCGGCGGAGTCAGCCGCTGCCGTCGTAAGGAAGAAAGCCGTACCTCGATTTTTTGACGTTTTTTACTTTTTGGTATCATTGAAAAGCTCTTCGTCTGACGCGTCTAATGGAGCCAATCATATATTTGTGAATAAACTCAAAATTCATATATATTCAAAATTGTTGTTGGTAAAAGCCTTAAGCTTCTATTTTGGTACCATTCTGTCAGGAAGAATGGCCGCAAGCGTGTTTTCCGTCAGGAATTAAAGCCGTAACCTCGCCAAAAACATCCGACTACGGGTTTGCTGGCGGGGCCTCTCCGCGAGAGGTATTCACGTCACAAAAAGCCGTATCTTACGGCTGAGGCATTTAACTGGGGCACTTAATTCATGAACTGAGGCATCATTTAATTATCATTAGTGCATGGCCGAAGACTGTTTTCCCATTGACCATGTGCTTAGCTGTAGCGGTGTATTAACTGGACGTTTTTAATACACTCACAAAAGTGATTTATACCACTGCTTCACAAAAGTGATTATACACTGCTAAGCCTCAGGTAAATGACCCTGCTTGAACTCTCGAAAATATGTACTTGTGCTCTAAACCGGTACTAGTTCGGCCATGGCACTAAAATCGTCTTTATGAGCACTCTCGATGCATACAATTCAATTTATGAACTCGCTTCGGCTCGTCATAAACTAATCCATTATGCCACTCATGCATAAAACTTATAATCAGATAGAGCTTACAGGAATTCGACGGTAAAACGTAGGACTGTGATACCATGACACTTCTCCAAGTAATCTCAAAATTTTTAGCATTAACCAGACCCGATCAACCGAGATAAAAATCACATCGTGGACGATGAGAGCTCTATGCACCACCAGACGTGTCAGAAACAGGGAAAATAAGCTGCAATAAACATTATTTGCAGTGAACATAAGTGCATAAGTGCCTCTCCCGAGCCTAAATTCACCCAGTGGAAATGGACCAGTTTATGCTGGAGAAGCACCATATTGTCACACTGATTCATGCCAAGCCAGGAAAAATGCCAGCCTTCACCTTCAATAGCAAATAAGCGTCGTGCAACAAATGTACAAATTGTACAGTGATATTTTTTTATTCGTTTCAGGTCGTGTTAATGCTAAAGAATATGTTGAAGATTCCTCTATCGTCTGCGACTGCGTTGCCTTCAAACCAACGCATCAAACTAAGTGATGGCACATGGGCATTGCGACAATGTCGCACCGAGCACGAATGACACGACTTTGGGGTGCGCGACGTCGGAACTTTGCAACCGTTTCTCCTCCGAACCTGCCGCTAACTTACTCATCTGCGCTGGATACACGAGCCAACATGCCACGTCGTCAAAGGGCTAGAGATTTGTTCATCAACTTGAACTGCACATCGTCACTGGGTGCCTGAGACTGAAGCTGCTTGAACACTTGCCAACAGAAGAAAACCGTTAGCGACAGTTCGATAGAGAAGCACGCATGTAACGCTCCTGCGGCCTGAAGAACCGCTCCCGAGGTCGCTGCGTTAACCGAAGCTGTGCAGACATGAGAGTAGACTAACCTCCACTGATCGCTACCCCCGGAAGCTCATCGACACACAGCCCGCGTTGTGGAACGCCGAACAACATTCATATAACCAACAGCTTGTCCCGACAGCTTGACACTAGAACCGGCCACCGAGAGATGTAGGAGCTGCTGATGAGACGGAACTGGACCGGATACCGGAAAGCTCGAGGAGGAGCGAAAGGGTGATCATGAAACACTTCGCTCCAATGCTGGGGAGACATCGTCCCGTGTGAAGGGCTCTTATTGACGCTCTTTGACAAGCCTGCTTGTGCCCACTTGCTGCAGAGCACTTCCCACGAGACCTCTCCTCAACCTCAAAAGGTCGTCACGGTAAGCAGCTTAAAAAGATCATAAACTTGGAATTCGAAGGGTGCAGACTTCCCGTTCGTCCGGCCCTCGCCACCGCACCCTTGCTGGGCACGTGGTGTACGGAAAAGGCCGTACTCAAGCGGCCGGACCCAGCGAATAAAGCTGAATGTAAGCGACGCGCTTCGCCAGACTGATGTCAGGACCCAGGCGAGTAGCAGCTAAGCGCAAATTGGCTTTAGCAAGGGTGAGTCACGAAAACCGGCGCAGCTCTGCACGGGCCACTTGCTCGTGCTGAGAGGTTACCTGCACAGGATCGGCTTGGATCCAGATCGGAACTGCACGGAGTGTGACTGCGGAGCGTCCGAGGATCTGTACCATTTTCTGAACAACTGCTGAACGAGAGACAGTCTGGCGGCTTACCGTCTTCTGCACCACGCCCACGGCATGATCCTACTGGAGTCTGGGACCTCCAAATGTGATGTCCATTTTTTTTTGCTGGCTCATGCAATATCAAAAGTCCCCATAAGATAGTGACGGTGATGAATCTGCTGCCGTGAGTGTAGTTCATTATGATCCTATGTAGCTATATGCCGCACCGAGTGCTGTCATCCAGGAACGCATACAGATGCAATGTAATGCAACTTCAGCATGTGTCATTAATGCTGTGGAGGGGTTGTAGATGCATTCAAACTCATTACTCCAGTGTGACCCAGGCCTGTATATCCTACACGAGAATAATGGGCGCGATGGATGCGTCTTTTTCCCTGACAGCAGAAATGAATGAAAACTCCCAGAAATACTGGCGATTTTACCTGAATAATGCATTTTTCCTGACAGTTTTAGCAAATTTTGAAGCAGTTATTCACGCAAGGTAGAAAAAAAGTTTTTTGATGAAATAACATCAACTTTTCACTGGGCAAACATTAATTAAAAACCACAGCAAATGAATTCAGCGCATTAAGACGACACTGATGGTATACTCATATCATATAACATCAGTGAAACATGCACATGCCAGGCCTGAAAACAGTCTTTTGCCTCTCCTGAACAATTTTGTTCGGGTAAAAACACCGAGCTACGGCTTTCTTCCTTACGACGGCAGGCCGGCTCTCCCTCCTCCAGGGATCTCATGATGGCCGCCTGCAGCTCCCGGTGCTCGTCCTTGCTGGTCTGCGACGGTTTGCTGTCCGAGTCGGCATCCATCATTACCAGCTCAGCGGCGACCGGCGGTGGTGGCGGGGCCAGTAGAGCCAGTGGCGCGGCGGCAGTGCCCTTTGCCTCGGCCGCTGGCAGCGGTGAGGACGGACGCACGGGAGTGGGGTCCGGACCAGGACGCCGAGCGGCCACGTTTGATGTTTTGAATGTTTGATGATGTAATTGACGTCATGGTTTTTATGGTATCACATAAAGTCAAATGCAAAAAAAAACTAAGCCACTGTCTATATGTTGAAGACAGTTTTGTAGGCATATTAATGAAACCAAAATTATTTAAAAAAATATATTCTCAGATAAAATGTTATGGAACATCGGCGCACGCCTGTTTAATAGGATCTGTAGGAGAAATTGTTGCTAAAAAGACCACTGAATTGCCGCAGATTTAAGTGCATGTCATCTCTATGTATATATGATCTCTGTGAGCAGAGCGGGCACCCCACCGCCGTCCGCTCGCCGTCACATCGTACTCGACTGAGGTGAGCAGAGCGGGCACCCCACCACCGTCCGCTCGCCGTCACATCGTACTCGGCGTCAGCAACAAGCCAAAGATGACCTCTGACCAGGCGATGGAGAAGTCAACAACGACTCCGTGATAACGCGATGACACGCGACAAGCCAATGCAGAGACGCAACTGCTATTATTATCTATAATTGTGTTAAAGGGAATAGTTCACCTTGAAAAAAAAAAAACGAGAAAAAGCTCAGAAATGATGAAGAGAAGCAAGAAATTAAGTATCATATTACCAGTAAGTCAAAAAAAAAAACTATATTTACGCGGAAAAAGCAAATTAAAATGTCAAATTATTTGGTGATAATTCATATTTTTTCCTCAAAGTAATGCGAAATCAGCTGGCTGAGAAGCACGCAACGCCAACGTCATCGATTTAGTGAAGGATCGTGTCGTATACATGGTGGTACTTGCCCAAGTACTTGTTGAAGATGCGAAAAAATAACAACGCTTTGAAAACATCAACAGTATTTTGCTTTAATGTAGGTAATCGTCACTATATATTTCATATGAAAATGTGTTGTCGCACCATGCGCTCACTGACACTGTCCGTGCTCGGGGGCGTCCGTCTGAGATTATGTGATGTCACAAGTCATGTCATGCTTCTATCCACGTCACTGGCGTACCGTCTCGAGCCGGTCGCTCCTATCTACTCAGCGGGCGCTGCGCCGCGGCGGCAATACAACAGCGGCACGCGCTTATGGTGCGAGGTGGGGTTCGGTGAGTGGGGAGGGGACAGATCGACAATTTGGTAACGCGGGCTGGAACGTCAGGCCACGCTGAACGCTACGCATACGCACAGAACGTGTTTATAAAAATGTTTATAGAAGATTTAAAAACAAACAAAATCCTATGCAGTGCAACCTGACGAACGTTCATTCTTTGCAATAAAAAAATGAGGTACTGAAAACAGTTGGTTTTGTCCAGCACTCTACACTTTACCCCAAGTCTCCGTCATCTGTGCGTCATAATCATAACTCATCTCAGCCAAAATCAGCCACAGCGAATTGGAAGTTCGGGTATACCCGGTCCCGCTTTTAGGACGAAATATTAAAAATTAAGAGGTTTTCTTTGAAATGTGATGCGCACAAGTCTTTTCCGAGCATGCGCCCAAACTTGCTATCTTCACTCAAAACCCTATGTTAAAGGTGAACTATTCCCTTTAATGGCACCCAATTAATCACGAATACATGATTAACCCTAGCCCTACGGGATCTTTTTTCACTTTCGAATGGATGTATAGCAGCAGCCGTACGGCGTACCCACCTGGAATGAGGTGTAGAGCCGAGTGTTGAGCGGGTGTGTCAGTCGCAGATGTTTGTCGATGGGTGTCAGCTGGCAGCGGCGCAGGAACTCTGAGACGGCAGACTGCCTCACGGCGTCCAACTCTTCCCAGACGGCCGCATTGTCGCTGTCCTCGAACAGCTGCAGGTTACGACAGATCTCCGCCTCCTGCAGAGACTGCCGGCCACAGAGGTCACATAGACAGGTCAGACAGGTCACACATTCATCAGACAGAGGTCACACAGACACGACAGGCAGGGCCGGCGTCACACACGTATCATTCAGGTGGAGTTAAGCAGGGGTCCAACACACAGGTGAGACTACACAGAGGAGACACAGAGGAGACACAGAGGTTCGACAGCCCGGTCAGATGGAGTTCTGACTGAGGACACAGAAGTTCGTCAGCCCGGTCAGATGGAGTTCTGACTGAAGACACAGAGGTTCGACAGCCCGGTCAGATGGAGTTCTGACTGAAGACACAGAGGTTCGACAGCCCGGTCAGACGGAGTTCAGACTGAAGACACAGAGGTTCGACAGCCCGGTCAGATGGAGTTCTGACTGAAGACACAGAGGTTCGACAAGCCGGTCAGACGGAAGTTTCAGACTGGAAGACAAGAGGTTCGACACCGGTCGATGGAAGTTCTGAACTGAAAGATCACAGAGGTTCGAAAGAGCCCGTCAGATGGAGTTCTGACATGAAGACACCGAGGTTACGACAGCCCGGTCAGACGGAGTTCAGACTGAAGACCAGAGGTTAGAAGCCCGTCAGATGGAGTTTCTGACTGAAGAACAGAGTTCGACAGCCCGGTCAATGGAGTTCTGACGAAGACACAGAGGTTCGACACCCGGTCAGATGGGTTTCTGACTGAAGACACAAGAGGTTCGACAGCCGGTCAAGATGGAGTTCTGACTGAAGACCCAAAGGTTCGACAGCCGGATCTGAGAATGGAGTTCTGACTGAAGACACGAGGTTCGACAGCCCGGTTATCAGATGGGTTGCTGACAGAAGACACGGAAGGTTCGACAGGAATCAGAGGGAAGCAGCGACAGACAACTTTAAAATACTGAAACACAGTCCGCATTACACAGTATAAATCAGCAAACAAGTCACAGACTCCGATCCACTGCCGCTGCCGTATATTTCTCTCCCCCTTCCATTCGGAACGGAGCGCTACGGTCAGCAGCTCTGCCCCGCTGTCTAGTCTGACCTTGAACTGGGCGGCGCAGTTGACCAGCTGCTGAATGAACGGCTCCGGTACGTGTCGTCTGGCCAGCAGGGGGCGCGGCTGGAGCTGCGCGCCGTACCGCGGCCACCAGGTGGCCAGCAGCGCGGCAGCGGGCTGATCAGCCAACCGCCGCCGGCACACCACGTACACCTCAGAGTTGCCGGCCTTACTGCAGGACGGCTTCACCACCGACACCTGGCCGGAGGCAGGGGAGCTGCAGTGTC